>JAQGAU010003111.1:0-13882 GCA_034698045.1 Paramacrobiotus richtersi
TACTGGAAATGTCGTTTACTAGTTTGCTGGTGTTGGAATTACCCTTACTGTTGGACGTACGCGCCCATAATATAGCCGGCTGCCCACAGGATAGCCGCTGGAAGCCTGAGAGGTTATTTTTAGCCTGGTGTGCTAACTCGTGTGTGCAGATTCACAGCATCTATGCCATATATACAGTGGTGGCCCGCCAACTCCGGGCAACGGGTTTTAGTTCCTCCCATTGCCCACCACGAAGCCTGACAGTTAATTCTTTATTGTAACCCAGACGTCCATTCATCGTGCTATCTTCCACGGTAAAAAGTTCGGTTTTATCGGGTGGCCAGAATTGTTTACAAATTTTAAATGGGAGCACACCAGCTTCGTAAACTTGCCCGACCCGTGCACTCCTTTTTTCAAAACTGGTAAAATAATTTCTATAAAACTGCAGAATGTATAGTTTCTTTCCATCTTACGTTCATTCGGCAGAGGCTTCTTTCGTCTTCTCACAAGATGCAGGAGAAACTCACTTTGATCCGCTGTCCGTCTGCTGTGGGTGGTGGCGCGAGGAACAGCGTAGAACTTGACCAGTGGTTGGTTTGACCTTTGTCATGCAACCAGATAAAGTTGCACAGGGGTGGTTTTGCACTACAGATGTAGAGAACGAACCCAAATGTCCGTTACATTTCGAATTCATAATGTTTACGAAGCATTGTCAAACATATCGGACCTTAAACCTTTTGGTCATGTTTTCGTCATCACTGCTTGCGACTATTTGCACACCAAAATTGCAAAGCGTTCTACGCGCCACTCGCGCATTGCATACCCGTACCGATGCCGCTTTTGGCATGCCTCGGTCATACTCTATCTGTAAATTATCAGGATATTTTCGAAAACTTGCTCTTGCGCATCCACAGGCGCTTGTCCTTTACATGTGTTTTAACATAGGAGTCTACGGGAGATGAAGCTCGATGGTTCGCCCTCCCGAGCTTTCGTTGTAAAATATAACTATTTTACGTTTTTTTAATATAAACTTTTGTGCTTTATCCATTGATGCATGCGAAGTGCTTGGATACATACTGCGGTAGTTTCTACAGTAATGTTTGTACGACAAGAAAAAAAGGCTCCACCTCTACGTGCTCAAACAGGATCCTGCAGAGCCAGGTAATAGGCAGCTGCTCCCTGCGAAATGCGTTAGATAGAGGACAAAAAGTTGTCCTAGAAAAGCCTAAAGGTAAGCCTGAAGGTAAGCCTGAAGGTAAGCCTAAAAGCTGCGCAGTAGAGTATGAAACAGGTTAAACGCTTTTGCCCGGAGTTGGCGGGCCAACACTGTAAATTGTTCCAGCAAGGACTCTAAGCAAATAGATTACCCCAACGCAGATACTCTAAAAAATTTTCCGATACGCCTGATATGATGTCCTAAATGCTTACTTTTTTAAGCGTATTTTAATTTTTCATGTTATGAATGTTTAGAAATCGGAAACGATGAGTAATTTTCAATACAACCGTCTACTGAGTGAGTTTCTATGACTCAACGTTGGTAAGACTTCATCTTAAAGACCGCTATATTGAAAATTAAGGACTGAACGATTTCAAAATTTCACAACAAATCGCCATTTAGACTTGCCCTGAAACAAAATGTGTCCCAGTTATTAGTACATTCAGGACATCGTATCAGATGCGTTCGAATTTTTTGGTAATATTTGCATTGGGCTAATCAACTTACCAGCCACTATCAGCTGTTTTGTGGTTTCTGATGTCCGGTTGTTTTTTTGCGCTTTGTTTATTCCCATGACTTCAGTTTATTCCGGTTTCTTTACTTTTTGACATGATAATTATTCTGCATTTTTTAACCGTGGTACATCTGAGGCCTTGCTGAAAGTTTCGCTCGTTGATTTTCCAAGACTGCGCATGCAAACGCATTCACTTTATTGAAATAAATTTTTTGCAGTATGTTATACGTTTCGGGGTGGTTGCCACTGTTTCACGAATTCTCATGCCGGGATACAGCGCGGAAAAGTAGACATTTACTAGAGAAGCTGAAAAATTGAAAGGTGTACGAATCTGAGATTTTGCATCTTTCTTTCCCCTCCAGTCTATATAAATAATAACTGTCCATTCTTTGTTTTGGCTTCAGGACAAGTAATTCGTTCTATGGGTCGTGATGCAAGCATGTGTGCTCGCGTGAACTGGCCGGTCAAAACGCAATAAGGCATATTTTTTTCCTACTGTCTGTCGGACCTTATACGAGATATTTTTTAATTCTTTCAGTGTGCTTTTTGCAGCATGTAATTCCGCATAATACAATAGTAAAACCCAGACGGAAGTCCGCCTGGCAATCAAATAACGTTAACCAACCACCAAAAGTATTGCGGCTTCCGATACCTTGGTACAGTACTTCTTCCTTTCGTTGGAATAATATTATAATTCTACATTAAAATTCTACAATCCGTGTTCAATTGGTACAAGTAGATCTCCGGCTTCCTTTCATTGATTCTCCTTTTCTGCGACATTATTCACGTCTATATTTTTGTTGGGTGCGATTCATATCCTATATTTCAAAGTGAAGTACCGCATTGTTTTCGAAGCGTAACTGAATCCGTTTTTTGAATTAAAACTATTCTTTTCAGCCGCGATCTAGTTCAAATACTGCATATGCCGTGCAAAACATCGTCGAAAAACTGTATTAAAAGGCTACGAATTCATATTAAATTACCACATCAATTCAGCTTGATGAACGACAAGTTTACTGTTGTGGTGGTACTGCTGAACTATAAAGCTTGGTGTCAGAATATCAACACAAAATTTTTAACTCGAACTGAGTCGAATGTTGTTGCATCGCAACGGGCCAGTGCGAGTCGCGAGCTTTGGCGGCGGCGCGGAGCGCCCGCCGCCAATGCGCAGTAGACGAGCCGGTCGCAGAATTGGTGCTTTACGCATACGGGCGTTATGGGTTCTACCTTTCCGTGGCGAACAAGTAACGCAGTTTATTTTTAATCCGCTAATTTTGAAAAGTAAACCCTGGTGCTTGAAGAGGGTTCGGTTAATGTCTGGCGAGACAGCCGAAAATATCAGTATCTCTTTAAGGTGCATTTCGGTGAAGAAATTGGACATTCAGTTTCAGTTTCATTCATAAAACTTCTCGATGAAATGCATGCGAATATTAACTGTATTTTCCCGATGCCAATCGCATTTATATTGAAGTTCTAAGAACTCCGATAGCGGGCTTGATCGTCGAAGTGATGAAACGTAATTTTTTCGCGCTAACCAATCTAATATAAAGTGGTCCCGGCATATTGTTCTACAGAGAAAGCCCAACACCGTTGAAAATTAACAACTAATCTGAATAAACAAAAATTTTTCTCCGAAGTAGTGCACGGATTTGTATTGTGTTTCGGACCTTATCCGAGAAATGTTTTAATTCCTAAAGTGTTTTTTACGGCAATAAATTCCGCACAAAAAAAGCGTAAAACCCAGACGGAAGTCCGCCTGTTTATCAGATAATGTTCGTGTGAGCCAACCACCAAAAGTGTTGCGGTTGCCGATACCTTTGTACTTCTTCCTTCAGTCGGAATATTATTAAAATGTTACGTTGAAATTCTACAATCCGTATTTAATCGGTACATACTTAAATATATACAATATGTTCACTTCAACTTTGTGCTCCCACATTTCCACAGTACAGCAAGTTGCGGCTCGCCGAAGGCGAGCCAGCTGCTTGTGATATTATAACAATAATATTATTCACATGCCAAAACGACATTTCAGTCGCATATACAGGCTAATGCTGCGCAAACGTACTACCTTATCTTATCGTAAATGCTAAACGCGCTACCCATGATTCATGAATTCTCCATGGCAGTCCATGCGATGGCTCAAAAAGTCGATGATTTACCATAATGCCATTTCAACGAAGCAGCGTTACATGCATAATATTATACTATGCTCGCTGCAACACTGCTTGCAAAGACGTATGTGCTATTTTTCTTGCACGATTTTCCTCGTTTTGTGGATTATGGTCCAACACTGTCGGCTGACACTTCCTGATTAGTTTTCTTACCCATAACGGGCTAATTTCGGAATTAGCGAAGGTATCGTGGCGGCGATTTAGAGGAGGGTGAGGAAGCATACTTATTTTGACAGTTTTTCTGCTCTCTGGGAATTTTGCTGGTAGTTTATTAAGTTGATGATGGGTTTTTTCTTCATAATAGCTTATTGTCCCAGCTTCGACTGCATTTTCAAATGTGTAGTTTAGTTTGTCTTGCTTCTGCTAATGCCATGCTCACTGAGTTTGCTGCCCATCGCAAATGGTTAACGGTTTTTCTATGACTCAGTTCAGAAGTTGACGAGCGTTCTGCCGAACACAACAAATGTATCGGTTCATCTACGATGATCATGGCTACCGCCAACCGGCGTACAGCTGGAACGCGGCCGAAATAATGGGGAATGACGGGATGATGCAGCACGGGACAGTCATTGACATTCAGCCCGACGGCCTCGTTGTGGATTTTGGTTGTGAAGGCCAGCGGCGCCAGTTGGTTAAATATGGTGAAGCATTCAGCTACCGATGGGACCATCAAGGTTTGGTCTGGAACTGGTCCTCGGGGGACGCCGTGGAGGTGCTGCTGCGAGACGATGCCACGAAGCCCTGGATCTGGCGTCCTGCCACGCTGGTCATTCCCTACATTCCGACGTCTACAGGACACCTGGCGTTAGTGGATGTGCAGCAGCGAGGTGACTGGCGTCGTCAACTGGTCTACCGAGGGCAGGTACGGCCGCCGCCGTCCCCCGTCGAACTGCAGTCCCGTATGCTGCAGCCGAACGACTTCGCGGTTACAGCCATCCGCCCGCTGCCCGAAGAAATCACTGGCCTGCTACCCGCACATTCACCGCTCTGGCAGGCATTCTGTCGACAGCTGTCTTGTTATGACATGTCGCCTGTTTCGGTCAGCAGCAGCGAGTTGCTCGTCCTGCACCGCAAGCGGGGTGATCGTCTTCGGGATGTGGCTGAGCTGGTGAGTTCTGGTTAACTAGATCGTAATGCCAAAATGCCAAGTAAGTCCGGTATAAATAAATAAAGATAATATATACATACAGCGACAATCGTTCGCTGACATCCCCTGCGTGTTTCTACGGGCCTTTTCTGCTTGCAGATAGGTTTCATTCAACGGGTGCAAAAATCAGTTGATTACGTCATTCGAGAGGCAAAGGGAGTGATGTGTGTGGGGAAGGGCTTTCGATGCCGTTTGCCGTCATCTTGTGGTTCGGTTGAGGTACGACTGAAAACAAGTACTGGCTGCCTAGGCAGTCTAGTGCAAGACATTGTATGCTGCTTGCAATTTGAAAAGTCCTGACATCTTCTTGTAGGTTGAGCAGCGGGAGGAAGGCAGGGGCAGGATCCTGCAGGACATGCACCATCTCGTCTTGAACGAAGTGTTTACTTATTTGGATACGATCGATCGGGCAAGCCAGCGACGAGTCTGCCGCGTCTTTGACGAGTGCATCTCCCGCACACTGTCGGCTGAAATCCGTCTGACCTTTAGCAGATGCAGTTTGTATAAGTGGACATCTTGCTGCAGCTGCAGTTGCGTTATCCAAAGTTATCCGTTGTACGCTCCCCTCCTGAAGTGTGTGACGGCCGCCACTCGCCTGATTACCATCAGCAACGTCCGCTTGCATACCCTATCGGAAGTTCTGCAAACTTTGGGGGCGTATCGTCAACTGGGGCAATGGATTCCCGCACGGCAGGTGGTCGTTGTCGCTGGACAGGCAGACATTGGTATGCAGTTTTGGCACTTTTGGAAGGTCGCGGATGTGTTGGCGACATCGATGGCCGGCGGGTGGTGCAAGAAGCTCCTCCTAAAGGAGTGCACCGAGGACAACCCTCCTGGTGTCCGTTTTTCCGGTGTACTAGGCGGGAGTTCGCTGCACAAGGATCTCTGTCAGCTGGTGGAGAGCCAGCTGCCAGCCTTTGACGTCCTACGGATCAGCGAGTGGGTGGCGCAGGCTGTGCAGGGCCAGTGGCCGTGCCGCGACGGTATTGTACTGGTAATGCACCGTTTAACGCTGCTTTTGGAACGCATATGTTTTGGAGACTTATACAGCACGGTGTTATGCAGGATCTGAATGAGTTCACGTTTTCGGACCCGCGAGGGGACAACGCCTATGCCGAATATCACTGGACCAAGGATAACCTGGCATCCCTGGACGTGTCCAAGCTGTCCCGCCTGGCCCTGTACGCGCTGAGCCGTCGTGTACCTTCGCCCAATCTCTTTCTCGAACTGCCGTTCTCCGAATATGATCTGCTGTCGGACATGTAGCTGTCTTCTGCTTGGCGGTATGGTCGTTCACTCTTAGTTACTCTTCCCTCGCCTGCTAATTTGGCAAAGTTTTTCGTTCGATTTTGAACCCTGTCGACCATTGTTGCGGGCTTTTGGCGAAGAAAAATTCCACGCGCATAAGTGATTGCAATATTGCTATTGCAATCTTGTTATTGTTGTTTAGTATCAGAGTGCGCTATAGCCACCCATTTTCACCCACAAAAGGCTATGGCTACACGTGTTCACCCATAAAGTGCTATAGGCACCCATATCTGAATTGAAAAAAGCACACCCATAGACGCTAAAGCCACCCATGAAGAATAAAAAATTATTAAAAAGAATGACTACCAGGATCAGCTATTCCACGACGCAGTAGACTTCGACTCCATGAGTCCATGACAGTTATAGTAATGCAAATTCTGCATTACCGCGAAAACAGCGTTAAACCAGGTGACCACTGGGTACTGCTTGCACAGATCGAAGGTCAGTTATTTAACTATGACTCTGGTCACCAGCAGAAACTTGAAGAAATTCCTCCGTTCGCCCGTGATCATATGCAGAAACTGATTGGCCTGAACACTAAAACACACTGTCACTATTCTACTCCCACCTGTACAAGAGCAGGAAAACGGCTATGATTGTGTGTTGTTTGCGATCGCTTTTGCTACAGGTCTGATTTCGGGCAAACACCCGGAAAACTTTAGATTTAACCGTGGAAGAATGCGTGAACATTTTGTGGAAAGTTGTAAGAGTTTAATACTGAGCAATTTTCCTTTTGTTGGAGGACGCCCGAGAATCCAGCGGCTGCCCGCAGCGCGTATATTAGTAGCAAAATAAAAATTTACGGGATATGGGTGCCTATAGTCTTTGTGGGTGTAGCAAACGGTATGGGTGGCTATAGCGATTTATGGGTGTTATGGGTATCTATAGCGGTTGTGGGTGTTTATGGGTGGCTATAGCCATTTCCTTAGTATTAATTCGTTTTAAGTGTTTTTTTAACTCTTTTTACTCACGGAATTCGGTGCAGCACGACAGGAATACGTGTTGGTAAGAGGTATTGTTATAATATGGTCCCTGTAGTATATGGCACTGTCGCCAGCGAATCAGTCTCTCGGACTCTGCTCAGCCATTTCACCGCGCAATGTTTCTCCGAAATAACGATCACAGCGAATGCGTTTCATCGCGGCAACGTTTCGCATACGAAACAGTTCATAACTAGCTCAATTCGCTTTGGCAAGACGAATTTGCCTTTTTCGAATGTGCTGGTCGACCACGACTGCGATAATCAGCGGCTTGTTTTTGCCTATACAGTATGTGCCGTCGATCTGGTTGCAATCGCGTAAGGTGCAGTTTACGACAATAATTTCTCTAATCGGACATTGTAAAATCAGCTGCTGACTCATGGTTCTGTTGTACAGAGACCGTGATAGGGAAGTCCGGAGTCACTGCAGCATGTAAAAATTAATCAATAACGATGATACTCGTATAATATCTGAGCAACACTGATGCAGCTGTTCAGAATGGAAATGCTGTTTTATTTTTTTATCATGTTATTATGTGTTCACCATTTTATTCTTGTTTGATGTTTACTGCATGTCAGGCTCATATTACGCATGGCACCTGCTTGACGGAATAGGCCAGAGGAATAAAGTTGTTGTTGTTGTAATGCTAACACTTTCTGACGACAGACTACCAATGTCAATGACCTGAAGTCATACTGGTTACGAGAACCCACAGTTGACCACCAGTAAGTGGTAGCCATAAAGGTCACAAGAAACCACAACCGCAGTCGACCACCACCACGTGCGTATGCGGTCGCTATGTTTATACACACCCCTACAGAATGGACTTTAACACTTTAAATAAACAGCAACCACATGGTTCTAAAAGTAATATACTTATGCGCGTAGGTGGAGTGATGTTCTGTTGTAATTTATTCGTGCGAATCGTGGTAAAACGAAATGAAAACGCGCTTTATCTACGTAGCACTCAGGTTACCGAAGACTGTACATAACAAATAGACGACTAATAGGCCTAAAACTGAACCTAGTGAGCATTTGAGGCCGCAGTATGACAAATACAAATGCTGTGCTTTCGGTTAAAGAATTCCGCAACCGGTAAGTAACAGCACATAGTAAAAGGTCATCCTGCCAAGCATGTTACATGTTCGACAACAGAACATATTCGGCGAAAGGCAGTTCAAGAATGAGATTGGGCGGCACATGACTGACAGAGGTCCTTGTGCAGCGAACTCCCTCCCAGTGCACCGGAAAGACGCACACCCCGAAGACCATGTCCATGGGGCATTCCTTTAACATAAGCTTTTTGCACCACCCGCCTGCCATCGACGTCGCCAGCACATCCGCGTCCACCCAAAAGTGTTCAGACTGGAAATCAGCGTCACCCTGTCTAGCGCCAACTACCACGTGCCGACCGGCAACCCACTGTCCCAGTTGGCGATAAACCGCTAAATTGTGCCGGACGTCCGACAGTGTGTGCAAGCCGACGTTGGTCAGTGTAATGAGGCGAGTGCCGGCCGTGACACACTGCAGGAGGGGAGCGTACAATGGGTATGTTCGGATAACACAACAGCAGGCGCAGCAACAAGATGTCCACTTGGCTAAGCTACATTGGCGATAGGTCAGCCGGATTTCAGCTGATAGCGTGCGGGAGATGCACTCGCCATAGACGCGGCAGACTCGTCGCTGACGCACCCTATCCATTGTGTCCGCATAGGTAAACACCTCCCCCAGGACGAGATGGTGCACGTCCTGCAGAATCCGGCCCGTGCCTTCCCCAGCGTGTTGCACCTAGCAGTTGAAAACAAGATGTCCGAACTATTCAGATTCCAAGGTGCAAACAGCGTGTCTGATGACTCTGATCCGAGCGCATAGTTCATTATGCAGTTCGGGAGCTGCGCAGTAGTGGACTGAATGTAAATTATGTAATCATAGACACAATATAGCTAGGTACGTTTTATTAATTTTTAATACAGTTGCGCTAAGGAACTGTACTGTACTGTCCGTGATCTTCGAAAAGTGTCAAAACTGAAAAGCAGTATCACCCTGTTCAGCGATACCTGTTTCAAAAGTGTTTAAGACACGCTATTTTTTATCGCGCATACTGTCGTGTACGCTTTGCTATGCAACAGCATACAAATATTGCTGTTTAAGCTAAATTACAGCTCTTTAGCGTTTTTGCATTTTCAAGACGATAGCGGTATTTCAACAATTTATGCAAAATGCAATGGCCTTTTGACCTTATCCAGGGTTTGTGTTAAAGTACGATCACTGCTATTTGTATATAACTGGCAGTTCTGAATCCTACAGTCGACGTTACTGATCATTTTCCGGTTGGGACTGTCCATTTTGACATTTAAGTTTTCCTCCGTTTGATCTGGAAAATGTTGCGCTACCTTTTGGCTACGTTTATTTTATTGACGGTTTTGTTGGCAAATGTCGACCGTTGTTGCGCTCAGACGTCCACTACTGAACCTGGACCAAATATCGGTAATTAGGAACAACTTTTCATTAAAATAACTAAAGCGAAATATCAAATAAAGTAAAAACTTTTGAAATAACTATCCATGTATGATGCGTCTGATTACAGACATTTACGCGATGGTATGTACACTATGATCTGTCGTTCATATATAATATTTTATCAAACTACATTTCTAGAAAGGTCAGGTCAGCCAAAAATGGTATATGTGTTGTTCGGAGACTTTTATTCTACTCATTTTAAAACTAGAATTCTTTGTAAACTTTTTTACAAAATCTTGCGCGGTCTTACAAAATCAATAAACTAAAAAGCTACATATACTGCAATTTACAAATATAGTGTATTACAGGAGTTTTAGCCGAACAAGTCACATCAGAGTCCATGATAGCGAGATTCCAGACCACAAACACCTCATCCTTTATTGCCGCTTCGTACATAAAATGGATCGAAAACGCCGGAGGTCGTGCGGTGCCCATAATGTAAGGTCACAAGGACAGATGACTAGCACTACAAGAAAAACGATGTTTTGTTTTAAGAAAGAACCGTGGATTTCCAGACTTTTCACAAAAGCTTACGATCTTGAAAGCTTTTGCTCTTTCTCGTGCCCTGTCAATTTCGGTAGTCAGATACATGCACAATTAATAAACAATTGCAAATACTCTAAGCGTAAGAAGATAACACAGAACACGTAAGTATAATATAATCCATTTCTTTTCAAAATCATTTCAGTCTCAACAAACCGGAGAGCTATTACACCACCCTGATGTCAAAGCTTAACGGGTACGAATGGTCGAAAATGACTACAGTTTTTGGCATAAAGAATCTGTAAAATATTCCATTTGTATTGTTTCCCAGTTTGGTGTTTCCTGGAGGATCGGTATCCATGTTTTCCGGCATGTATGCCGATGCCGGTAAACTGCTGCATCAGACGGCAGTGAAGGTTAGTTAGAAAATGCGGGTTAGTTGCTGAATCGATTGATGAACCATATTTAACAGATGAATCAACAAGGAAATTACTTTCCAATCTGGGGAACATGTCTGGGTTTCGAGATGCTCAGTGCGCTGTCACGAACATCCAAGGGCGGAAAACTTTTGACGGACTGCGAGGCGGAAAATATCGCTCTCCCTGTGAAGTTTGTCAACGGTAATGTCATGACGTAATGGAAATCTGAAAAGTTTTTTTGCTCTCAAATTTGCTAGCACGTAGACAGAAAAGTACTTGAACTCCAGTTCTAATATGGAGTGTTAGAAACTTTGCCAAGTACCAAAAAACCAGAAATAATTACTTTGCACTCTTATTGTTTTTTTTTTATTGTTTATTGAGGTTTACGTCCACTAGTACAGGAAGCATCGTTCCTCTTACACGAGCAGACAGAGCCATTAGAAAAAACAAAACAGCACATATCAAATACAAACAAACATATCAACGGTTATGTCAGATGCAGTAATCGCCGCGTAGCAACGGTAATGAACGCACGAATTACACTGACAGCAGCATGCATCAAGCTACAAACATTTCAGCTTAGCGAATCCAAATAATCTGCATGAACGTTATCCCGGATCCACGAAACAGCTTTCCAATCGACGACATCCAGTGCATTACGAAATCGGGACAGCGAGAAGTAAGCCTCGCTTGGAAGAATTAATTCATTCCAGAGCTTGCACATCCTGTATGCGAATGATCCATGCGAAGCGGGGACTTTCTTGCTGTTGGACTCTGACGGGACGGTCTGAAGGCTGATGAGAGTTTTAAAGTTTTTTGTGACGTATATGTTACATTTAGAGTAATGGTATTGTTTTCTTTCCTGCTGTTTACTATCTCGTAACGTCATTCTTTCGTTTAGGTTCTCAGTCGTCCAAGATGCTATCGGCTGCGCCGAAGGAGATTTTGGACATGTTAGCGAAAGAAACAGTCACTGCTAATAATCACCACAACTGCATCACTCCCGGAAATTTCTCCTCGTTTGGTCTGAATCCTGCATTGAAAAACTTGGCCACTTCTGTTTCGAATGACGGCATTACCTTTGTTGCCATGATGGAAGGTATACACTTTTAATTGTGTTGTTTTATCTATTATTAACAATAACATTTGGTCCCGGTGCAATTGAAAAGTTTTCTGCTGAGTTTTGTTTTGTTTAGCTTTCAGATTGCATTGTAACTGAAAGATAAACAACAATTATTTGTAGAATTTTCCTGCAACCAGCAGTTGTCCGGTTTTGCGATTGTTTTTTGACCTTTCTTACAGACACCCGGTATCCTTTCTATGGTGTCCAGTTCCATCCAGAAAAGCCACAATTCGAAAAGAAAACCCCGGATGCGGGAGCCTTCAAAGCCGATTCTGTCAAAGTCGGACAGTTTTTTGGCAGTTTTCTGGTTGCCGAAGGTGATCTTTGCAGTTTTCCGCATGGTAGGCACAATGTCAGCTGTTTTTCTGGTTACAGCAAAGAAAAACAAGCAGCGATTTGCCAGCAAGCAAGAGGAAGACCAGTACTCGATTCGGAATTTCATGGCCCTTTCCACCAAGGGAAGCCACTTTAACGAGATCTATTTGTTCAAGTAGACTAATGATCAACTGTTAAGTACGGACCCTGTCTGGTAAATTTAGCAGATATTGAGTTTTAGAAACTCGACTAACGTTCCGCGTGGTGAGATCTAACAGATCTAACAGGACACGATGTTAACAATGGATAAAACTATCAAGTAAACTCCAAACGAACGACTTAAAGCCTGCTTGTCGCTCTAGAGAAAGAGCAAGAAAGCGTGTGAGCAGACGGCAGCCGCATGGCTGATAGTTAGGGTGATAATCTGTATTAAATTTAAACTCACAGTCAATTGATCATCAAATGTAAACGACTGCGCGGTGTTGTTTCGGTATCATTTGTTGCAAAATAATCCACTGTGAAAAGATAAACGGCTATAATTTAAAAGTGTTGAAGGCCAATGAAGGGTATGAGAAAAGTGCGTTCTACTGAAATCCTTGTGAGCAGACTCGAAGATGTACCTCATGTCATCCATGAAAGAACATTTTCCCGATTTCTATCCGTGGTGCTTCAGTCGTAAATGTAATATGAGAACTACTTAGGGTCGAGCAGTGTACTTCCCATTTAAAGTGCATCTGATTCTCATATAAAGCTTTCATAGTGCTAGTGCTACAGGGTGGGTGCCTCGGAAATAATTCATGTTGTTCGCAGAACAGTTCCCTGACAATGAGGGAAGGAAAATTTCGATAGTGTTTTCAGGTGGGAGAGACATTACTAGTACGTAGATCCTGAGCACATCCACCGACATTAGCTGTAGGTTATGCGAGGGTCTTTCGAAGGATTACGACCAAAATATATTTTGGAGCCCGTTCCTCGGTGCAGATCAGGCATACCTTGACCTATCCGCGTAAGTATTAATCGGTTTTAAATGTCACAAATTGATGCGGAATTTGGCGATATTTATAATGGAACATATAAATGTGGCGGTCTGCATTTTGCGCAAACCTACGCCTGTGATAGCAAAGCGTACTTCCAGATTTATACACGGTAGTATATAATTTAGTACATCTTCTGCGAGATCACATTACAAGGTCATATACAGAATTCCTGTTACGTAATTGTGCCTTAGCAATAACATTCTGCTGTTGTTATGACATCGACTGCTAGCGCCAGTTCAGTCTATCACGAACTGGCCAGTGTTTACTTGCTGTAATATTAACAAGCAGCGGCCGCGGCGCTATGCGCCGCGTTCCGTTGCCATCTTGTTGAAAAAACGAAACAGTTCGCATAAAAACGGGAAAAAAGAGCACTGCTTACAGGGGCACTTCCGTGGCCGTTGCGTAAAACACGCACTGTAAAGAAGTAAAACGTTTGGCGCGGAAAGGCTGCGTACTCATTACACTGCTGCTGGATCTAAGTTAAGTAACAGCTCGTCTGCTGCACACCGGCGGCGTCGCTTCGCGCCGCCGCTGGTGCTCGCGACTCGCAACGTACTGCAATGTTAGGTTTAGTTCAAATGGATTACTGCGGCAAAATAAGCGTAGCAAGCTTGTTGCAAAATGTTTGTAAACTTGTACCCAAATGCACTGTGGTTGATTGGTCCTA
>JAQGAU010003112.1:0-13882 GCA_034698045.1 Paramacrobiotus richtersi
CACGTTTCTCAGTTGAAAGAATTTTCAGACAACTCAGACGAGCGCGAGAACTTTGACATCAGCTCAGCCGGCACGTTACAACATCAGAACGATGAGCTTGCTTCCAATAATAACTTACCGCATGGCTACAATTTGAGGTCGCGCAGACAGCTGAATCCTCATCCTGCGTGAATGAACTTGACAGCTGCATCTGAAACAACAACATTTTAACCTTTACACAATAATCAATAATCCTCGTTTAACCAATAACAAATCACTTATCTTCTTTTCACAGGTAAAAGCCCCAGCACGGCCCGATATTGTGACCCTAAAAAAAAAAAAACGCGATGACAAAGCTCTGTTAAAAAAAAAAAATTATGGGCTCTCAGCGGCAGCTAGATTTTGTTAAAAAGGGTCGGTCTTAGAATAAAAACGGGCGGAACGAACCTGTTCCATTTCTTTATTTTTTCGTTTTATTTTAGGTGTGTGACTGGGCAATAATTAAAAAAAAAAAAAAAAAAAAGAATTAAGAAAATAAACATAAAGCCCTTAAATTAGTTTAAAGATCGCAATGAATCAAAAGATCGCTTTGCGACCATCCAAACGTTGAATCGACGACTCTCATTCTACTAACTTACTAACAAATTCAAAGCTCATTAACACTAATCGGAGATGTTCATTCTTATTCTATTATTGTAACTTACTTTAATGCCAATGCCGGGAACCCGCGACGACATCCAACAGCATCACGCAATGACCATCCTCACTCGCTCCACTCGATTCCCCATCCGCTTCGCTCGGCCTGTCAAAAACATCTATGCCGACTGGCTGTACATACCTATCAACACCGTTACCTATGTACACCTCATGGACGGGAGAACGAATAACCTCTAAAGGAAGGGAGAGGGAGAAGACGCAAAGCCTAAATCCTGGAAGAGAAGATCTTGCGTGGAAGTGCGATAAAATATTTATGAAAATATCTATGTGTGCCCTATGTCTGTTATTTTGATGCTAGACTGAAGAACAGTTTTGAAGTGCAAATGATTTGTGCGCATCTACGATGCTGCTTTAAGAAGGGAAGTGTCGTGGCCTAAATCTATCTATAGCAATGACGTTAGCATGCACGCTTAGCATGCATGCACAGCTATCATGCTGTCCGATATAAAGTAGCCGACTGCGTTCGGCTCAGTCAGTCATTCATTCTAACAGTCTAACATCTATCATTAAAGTTAGAACCGGCATAACAGTACATCAGTGCAGACGAACTCGAGCTGTCCATTCGGAAAGACTACCAAATGGAGCACCCTATCGAGTCTACGAATGAGGTAGCCACCACCCCAAGGGCGGGAGACTACGCCTGTCAATGTATCCGGGATTGTTTGTTTTTAATTTGTCATGTAAGAACGAAAATGCCCAGAGTTTCGTTTTGCATAGTCTACGCGTTCAGAATTACTACACATTTCAGGCTACGGGTCTTTTGTAATTTGTTGATGACCAGATGGCACATGTCATGGATCATCATGATTGCCATGATGATAATTCCATATTATTGGTACGAGTACTGGACTATCTGCTTTGCAGCGTAACCTTTCGCCTTTCCTAAAGTGTCGGTCTCCTGACCTGCGCTACCTCTTCACATGCCTTACCACGACAAGCTACGGCATTGTGTATAATTTACTGCACATTTATTATAAATCCCTTGTGTCATTACGTAACTGTGATATATGTTCACGTGTTTTGTGCGCTCGGATACATGATAGTAACTCAAACCACAGGACAGAGCAAAACGGCTTCCGTGAAATGAAAAACCCTATCCAGTTGTGAAGCCCCAGCCGTTGTGCCGGGCGGGGCCAGTCAACTGACCCTTAAATCACCGTTGCTGTTTAAGTTGTTCCGCCTGCGAAGCGTGATCGTTACGGGCGACACTACTGATTCTGATTTTCGTTCTATGCATTACCAGGCCAATGCTGCACATAAGAAGGATACTCGTACTGATTCAGCTTCTGTCTCACAGTTGACGTTTCAATACCGCGCACATATTCAGCGCCTCATCGTGCAGAATTTGTCAACACTTTAAGCCAGCTGGATTTATTACCTCCGCGTCTTGATGATCCGGACTGCACTCCCGACTGCGTTACGCCGCAGCATCTGCAGGGTCATATTAGGTATTCTCCTGAGTAAAATTGATCTTTAGAATTATTAGCGATCTAAATGTTTCCCAAACATTCTCCGAAGATTCTGATTGGTAATCCGCCAGCCTAGCAACTTTTTACGTCAAATACGAAAGAATATAATTATACGACTTTTTTCAAATCCATGTACTGTACTGTGCTTTTGCTGTTGTTATAAGGCACTGGTCTTACAATCAGTGCCTCAAGTTATGTACAAACTACACAGCATTCGGATTGAACTGTTGTTGTACGAATCCGCGGGAACTGCAAACCGGAAACAACCTTCCAGACATTACCGCAGGGTCAACTGCAGCAGGGGCGTTAATTAGTACAAATCCTTTTTCCCCAGTACTGTATGAGACCAAAAGTGTTGCTGGATGCAATCAAGCTGTAATCAAGCGCTCGAAACGATCACATCTGACGTATTTATGCCACAAACGCTGAAGCAAATTCCACTGACAAATGACAAATGTTATTTTTGAAAACGAACTAGTTTTACTTTTATCGATGGCTGCACTCACAGCAAGTAAAATGGTTCTGTAGTGTAACCTAATGGATAAAACCGTTGACTTTTCAGTAAAATCAATTATAAAGGCCTTGCCTAATAAATGACTGTTATGGAGCAACTCGTTTACTGGAGTGTCAAAGTGATCGACTTCCGCACAACAAAAGGATGTTGTCTCTGTACATCAAGTCAGAGTCAGCAAGAAGTGCAGAAATTTATAGAAAGCATCATGACATGGTTTCGTGGGCACATAATAATATTCCAATATCGTCTTTGTTGACTGTCTCGGATTGCCCTCAGATATAAACAAACGACCTTTCCGGCATACCGCTACAACTGCGTCTAGTACTGGCGGATCGGGCGATTGTATCACTGTTGTTTTCTGACTCAGGACATGGTCGTGAGTAGTGACAAGTTTCTGACGACATTCAAACGTTTCATCGCTGCGAATAGCAATTCCTGATGCGCTTATTGCAGAAATATTCGCCCATGGAAATGCAAATATTCCACCGGTGCAGTTCGCAGTGATAACTGATGTTCTCGCACATTGTCGTTTCGTGCGTAGCCAGTCATCCAAGGAAAACGCTGGATCAGCTGGAACAACGTTTTTCTGTGATGAACTGCTTTCAACCATGTTTCCGTCGATGTATTCCAGGAACCGAGTGAATTTCGAGTAACAGCCAGCGTTTAAGTCGGTACGGAAAATCAGCTTCTTTGCACGAGATCTTTCGGGGTCAAGTGAACTTATTTCCACACTTCCCTTGTGGCACACGATATCGACCGTTTCAACATGTCCTTCTGTAGCATTCGCTAAAGCAATATCGAACAACTCCATTACCATCATGTGCAGTTCGTACAGTTTCCTGGAACAAAAGAAGGTCCCGTCGCTGGTGAAGATCGCCGTGGTGCCTTCTGCTTGTAGCAAATCGGAATCTGACAGGGTCATGTGGCTGGCGCTGCAGTTAATCTCGACTGGTTTTGGTTTGCTGCATGTCGGTGCGACTTCTTTGGTGCTGGTTTGCATATTAGTAGTTCTTTTGCGTGAGTTTGTAGTCGTTGGTGGAATAGTTGGTCTGGAAGCTGGAGAACCTGAAACGCGTCAGAGTCAGAAACATAAAGTAAGTAACTTGCTGTTACTATTACGCTTCCAGGAGCGATATGGTCTTTGGTCAGTGCATTTTGGATGTTCATTACGTCATTTACGTAACAGATAGAATAAGGAAATTTCCATAAAATCTTGTATGTGCGAAACCGCGAAGTAAATAACGAGCAGGCTAAAGAATCCAACGGGAAGCAAAGACAGGCAAAGACGTGCTTTTTTCGAAAGAAACAAGAAAGAACAAACGCTTGTACATACAGATCTTAAAATCTGTATATAGAATGTTTCCATAGCCTCACAAACGGAATAATTCTGCATTATGAAGTGCTTACAGTGTCCATACACGTCTGCTAAAAGTATAGCGATTTCTTCATCGTTGCTCGAATAGTCCGGGTGGAAACCCGATTTGGATCCGCACGAAAATCGGATTGCCGGTAGATCATATGGTGATGTGCTGGTGAAATTTATCATCCAGCGCATAAAATCTGCCACTTCGCAGCAAGCACACCGAGCTCGACCGCTGGACTGACAAAAGGCATTGTCATGGAAGTGAAATTTGCGAGAATCAGCGGAAGGAGAATCCAGGTGGCCGAGCAAGTCCAACACCTCTAGAGGAATAAATTCCAGACCGTTGTGATCCAAGTATAGTGCCCTTAACTTTAACTGAAAGTTAGTACCGCTGTGCTGCACGATTCGCAGTTTGGGCTCTTGTAACGACAGATCCAGTTCGACCTATAATGTAAAAGAGTGGCATAATTTAATAAATGTTGCCATTATAATGTAGCTTATTAAATTTCATCGATATCTGTCCATCGAAACCATACTGCTTTGAACTACATAGGTGGCACACTGCGCTTGAGCTTTGCTTCCCACTGAAACAAATAAAAAACTAGCAATATTAATATAACTGCATGGGCTAAATGCAATGATGTCTTTAGGAGCACGGAATTCATATGACACATTATTGTTATCTGTCGGAATGCAACTTTCCACGGACTCGCAAGTAATGCGTTTTAACATTATAAATTTTATTCCTCTCAATTAAACAGCGTTTGCGTTTTAACAATTATCTTCGCTTCATGCGCAGTTCCGTTTTGTTTTCGAACTAAAGTAATGACCTCCTTTTACAAAACAGTTTAAAGACCTGACTACGCAGAGAATGAATTTAAAACAGTATATCCTTATATGCCTAAACCGATGCCCTTAATACTCCTTACGAGACTATGGTCGTGTACTATGTGTACTATGTACTGTGTGTACTATGGTCGCTCGAGTGAAGCATTCATGCCATTAAAGTCATAACACCTTACGAGACTGTCAGCCAATGGTCGAAGAACATTCCAGTCTAGATGCTGCAAACGATTAGCGGGAAGAGACAGAATTCTCAGCACTGGGCCTGATGGAGGTATTAGGCTTTCGAAAGCATCGATACTGATATCGTCGATATTATTCCCTGGGAGAAACAGCGCAACAAGAGAGTGAAATCCGGCAAGGAAATTCCGATCGATATAATAAAGTGTGGATAGGACAACGGCCAGCTTGGTGATATGCTTGTTATTCCTCAGCAATGCGCTAACCGAAAACTGGCTCCCATCCGCGTTTCTAAACCCCCCTAGCCAAACGTTAGAAAGGGCTGATCGAAACGGCAAAGCCTGTACAGTACCCTGAACGCTATGTAGCACATTACAGTAACTACGCTCGTCAGACGTCGGACAATCGAGCGACAGATCAGTAAGATCCACTGGGATCGAACTAGTATCAAATGTACGCGAGATTTCGATATTGGCACTACCGCATTTTAAAAACCTTTCGCTATTGTAAGAGCATTTGGGATGGGGCAGTTCAGATGCTGCCATCCCGGCTAGTATGGCAATGCCGAGAATTAACATAGTCATAAAATTAACAGCATAAATCCTTTATTTAGAACCGTTATGCCATCGACAAGTAGCCAACGCACTGTACTACACTTCATTAAAATAACGACTGTACTTTTATCGGCTGAGCCTTCCATTACTAGCTGTTACAGAATAAATGAAAGCACTGCGCTTCGCCAGGACTATCGTACAGCGCATCAGAAAGATTGGTACGATAACTGAATTTCTTTTCTGCCATGCTAGCTGCGAAAGAGTCGCCTCTAACAAAACAGATCGAAGAGATAATGTCCGACAAATCCACTATTTGGATATCGCAGATAGTACGCTCTCCAAACGTTGCGTTCTGATACAGTATCTGTCTATCTGACACACAGAGCATAGAAGTACAGACTGTACATAAATATTTCTATATTCCTATATATTCCTACGTATTCCTATATAATTCCTACATATATAATATTCTTATTTAATGAGCGTACGGCCGACGCATTGGACAGTTCATGGGAGAGCTTGAATATCACAGTATGCCGCAGTTGCAACTATGCGAGACTGCGGAGACTGAATTTACTGCGGGCTCGGAATGACGCTGATCCGAAACAAATGATGGTAAAATACTTCAACGGTTTGCCTAACATTTTCCATGTTTAATATTTGCTGTTGTTGTTTGAAAAGGCACGGAACCCATTCACATCGCATGGAATGAAAGCAATTCTCTAACGAGAGAGGCACTACCGTTGCAAGTCCAGCTCGTTGGTTGAGATGATCTGTTAGCCAACGAGAACGGGTAATTAAAAAATCCTGGGTTGCAGTGTGGTGATGTTTGCGCTAATTTCTTTGTTCATAGGACTTTGGTTTCACAGTTTTCCTACACTGTGACGTATCCGTGACCGCCGCGGCATTGGTACCTAATAAGAGAGCCAACTGTGGAGCAGTTCAATAAGGCTTTCGCTGACCTTCATGCTGAACCATTTGATGGAGCTTTGATTCATTTGTAGCTGACTACTTCCAGAAGGAACTAGTAGTTATGGTTTCAGAGTGGTAGTTCATACTGGCTGTTCACAGTTGCTGGTTACTAGTCCGAAATGCCACGGTAGAGGTTTGCGAAAATTACTGAAATTCCATGCACATCGAAATGTATCTCGATGTACTGGGTGTTGGTGGTGAACGTTGGTGAATGTTGCATTAGAGAACAAATAAAAACCAAGCAAGCTGGCAGTCAAGTCACCATTCCAGGATTTTGTTTTTGTCATATATGTCACATATGTCTTATAAATAATAAATACGAGCACACATCTATAACCGATGATTGGGAGTGCTGTTCCAGAAATGGGCCGTTTTTTGTACAAAAATGGTGCGGTTCATTGAATGTGCCCATTTCGGAGGACATAGCAAAAGTCAGAAACTTGTGGCACCATAGACAGCATACGGGCGTTTATTACACCAAAGCCATTAATTTTTTCTAACAGCGGCACTACGAAACCATTCATCGTTGGGGTGAATGCTTTCTTCCTGAATCAACCATGCATCTTTTAGCAGTTCTTCGGTCGTTGGTCGTTCATCCCCAGATCTGTTGAAACAACTGCGCAGACCAGCAAAGTTTTGCGTAATGCTCTGCGCTGGGATTTCCGGTATTCCGTTCTCAATTACAAATTTCATAATTTTTATGGCTGGCAGGCCACTAAAGACTTCCAGATAATCATCGGTTAATTCGCCGTTTCCTTTCGCTCTAAGGAATCTGAACGGCTTGTTTCCTCGACCCATTTCCACAACAACTGCGCCGAAACTCCAGATGTCAATCTTGCGGCCCGCTTTCGCCGGAGCATCTGCCTGGAGCAGATCTAACATTTCCGGGGACATGTACTTGACAGTGCCAAGTGGCCTGTTGATATTTGATTTGTTTACGGTGTGGCTAAATATGGCTACGTGGTCGTCAGTATCGCCTATTTTAGCCACGATTCCATTTGCTGTATCCGTCAAAAGAATATTGGAAGGTTTCAAGTCAGTGTGCACGATCTTATTCCCGTGAAGACAGCGAAGGCCTTTTAGGATGTGTTTAATGCAACATTTCGTCGCCGCGGGCGAAAGCGTATTGTGCAGCGTATCCTGACGGAGTTTATCCAAATATTTGCCCAAGTCGCCAACTGCAAATACGTTATACAAAGTTATACTGGTACGACGTCCTAAGGCTGTATAATGTGATAAGGTTATACTCGTACATAAGATTCGTATATCTTCAAAAATAAGTACATCAGACACTGTATTGTACGGTATGCTACGTTCTGGGGAAGTTGGATTATAAACTGGAAATCTGGGAGATCTTCTTACGTGGGCAGTATTCTAGAATGAGAAATCCCTCGAGCTGCTTGAAATCGCCCACCTTTACTTCGGCATCGTAATATTTTACTAGGTTTTCGTGCTCCAGGCGAATTGTAGCCTTCCACTTCTTTTTCAGCTCGTTGACAAGAAATTTTGTTTGGGATACAGAATCCTTGCACGCGTTCATTGTTGGACAACCAATTACTTTCAGAGCATAGAAATGTCTGCGTTCGCCGTCTGGAACTACTTTCCGCACCAGATAAACCCGTCCAAAGGTACCTTGTCCAAGAATTTTTATCCTCCGCATCTGACTGTCAGACTGATACCAGTACTGTCCTTGGCCCGCCTTAACATGATGATTCGAGTCGATCATGACAGTACAGAGCAGGAAACGTGTGGCAATAAAATTATCAACACTAGTGCACTAGCACCAGTGTCAATGCAAAACAGCCAATGTACCTAAGACACACGGTGTCGGCTTCGTTTACTGTTCAGATCGAAAAAATTGACTTCGACTTATACTGCAGTTTCGGATTATGGAACCACAGGAGAAAAACGAATGTGCAGTTGTGTTGGTACTTCTTGCGGCTCTTTCTAGAGCGCTGTATCTGTTAGCAACTACAACCACATCTGTGCTCAACGGGTTCTTGGCACGCACAATTTTGCACAGTTGTTTGTTTTTGTTTCTGAAGCGCTTGCAATCAACGAGCGTGGCGTTGCTGCGTGGGCCGTTGGTTGCTGATAAACTTGAGTACGGACTGACAGTGATTCTTCCTGCGAAACTCATGTCAGTACAATTTTACGTATTTCCAGTACCGGATTCTTTCCCCGGAACGGAGATTCCGCCCTCTGGGCAGCATCACCGATCGTGCCGTGCTAGAGAACTTTTAGAGCACACTGAGTCTTTTTTTGCATCCATTTTTGCAGTTTGTTATAGTTTCGGTGCGCACATAAGGTGCAACAAGCATTTTATAAAACGTTTTCACAAGCCGAGTGGTTTCTCACAAAGAAAGCAGTACGTTTATCGAAACTTCACAATTAATTTTGTGCCCGTTACTGTAGAATCATTCCAGTTGCTCCAAACTTCCTTCGCATTCATCTGAAAGTGTTGAAGCCTAGCTGTCTAATCTAATGCTGGTGTAGTCTGACAAGAGGTCATAATGTGGTACCTACCGGAGATCGTTCTGATTGTTCAACCTTATTGAGTACCTTTGTTGTTAGTTTGGCGTGTTGTCATTTCCCTCTGGATCAGTGGACTCAGTGGAGTGCGGCATTACCATACATAGTGGTTTTACTGGTTTATCAGAACCTCAAGAGAAAGCTGAAACTGGTTCTCGTGCCGCTTCGTTTTGTGTGAAATATAATCTTTAACCAGATCTACACAAAACCGGCAAGTGGAACGGCGAATGGACTAGTTAATATTCGAAATCTTGATTTACCTTTTATACATGCAGCTGCGCTTAATTTATATCAGTATTGCCCAGAGGACGAATTTTTCTGTCTTATCAAAGCAAATTCGCTAAAAGCGCACCTCACGGGATCGTGCAGGAGTGGAACAAGGTACAGTCAGGAAAGTCATGAGAGTATTGGTCGTACGTACGAAAAAACGTGTGCTAGCTCGCTCGCCCAGCTGACAAACCGGCCAGATCAACACTACAGATAATTTGTTTAGAAAGATTCAGCTATGCATTCAACTTTCGAACGCTAGTGGAGAAACACTTAGAGAAATGACCCCATGCACTCAGAAAATTAAGAGAGATAGAACCAGTGTGCACAACAATACGTACAACATTTACACACTATAGTGTGCATCTTGTTCACAAGTACCACCGCATGTACATTGTTTACGAATATATCCCATTACAGCAAATTACATGAAAAGTTCGTCCAGAACTCAGAGCTGTGTCATTTGGTGGAAATCGAAACCGTTCAGTATAGTTCCTATTACCCTGATTCTACTGCTTACGCTAGTTTTCTCCATAGCGAACTACGGGGATATCATGTTTAGTCTCGAAACTCCACATGTTTTAAATACACATATTTTACCCACTTTTAATACTGGTACAAAAACCGAGAAAGAGAAAGTACTAAGGATGTCGAGTGCAGTTCGTCTGCAGCAGGGCGTAGTCGGATGCGAGCGTTACGGACTCATCCCACGACAAAAGAAGATACGTCAAGAACACTCCGACACCCTGGAAAACCGTAAACAGGATAAATAAACAAAAAAAATTTTGTACGAAATTTTACTTCGGCCACTTGTAGTGGCGCGTGTAGCGCTACAGGCGCGCACAGGACGCATTGCCTATATGCGCCACTGTTTCTCATGCTTTTAATACCTAAACCACTTGGGAGTACTCATATCATTCTAGACAACCGTATATTATATTTCAAGTACTGATTGTGAGAACTGCTTATTAATTTTTGTGCGTGTATACGTCTTGCTACACTCGCAGATATGCACTTACACATAGCACGAAATTACGGTTAATGTTGACCAGTCCACCGATACTGAAGCCCACGTGGGTTCTGTCCATCAAACAAACACGAAAGGTCCCCTTCCGCATCTCCGTATTTTCATCCAGTAACAGCGTTCGGGTAGCCATGGCAGTCACGAAACGATTAGCCTGCAAGGTAGGCATACAGAGAATGTACTCATGATTAAAGTGGTTTTGGACGCTTACCATATTGTTCATCAGAACGAAAGCCAGTGTTCGGATAACACAGAGGGTAACGAGAACACCAACAAACATACTGAGCGCTTTCTTATCACGGAGTGGAGTAACATCTCGTAAACTGGCGACGTGAAACAACATCAGCGTTAAATCGTTCAAATAGACCACCAACCACAGCATTGTGGTATCGTCTGCCAATTCACGGACCAGTACACAAAGGTCATTGTACAGGGCGAAAATGTGTTCCCGGTTTTGTTCCGTGTTCTGAGCGAGAGAGTAACTGCAGTTAATCTCTCTGAAAACCATAGCCAGTGCAAAGGCCAAAATAATCACGGTAATCTGCGCTAATGCAGATCGACAATCAAAAAGGTCATCGCAAATCGTAAGTGATGTTGCAACAACGCGCCGTGCGAAAAGCGGCAGTGCTTGTATTAATGGACTACGTTCCACGAAGACCGTCTGATGAGGATCTGTTCCATTGCCACATGCGAATTGCAAAAACAAGTAAAGAAATATGGTCGATAACGAACACACAATCACCAACATTCCGGTGTAATGATTTTTAGTAAAGTACATTGTAGTAAACCGAGCTAGTTTAGACTGAAGTGCATGTATTCGACGAAAACTTATGCAGATGGCAATTATTTCGATGGGTTTATACAGTCCCGGAACAATTGTGCTGAGAAACTTGACAAGATCACTCGGTCGTTGTGGCGCGTGCAGAGCACTGGCCATTGATACACGGAGAACGCAGAAGCAAACAACACCAATGTTCAAGATCACTGCCCAAATGGTAAGCACTTTGTCCAGAACTTTCGCGCACACGGATTGATTGATAGACTTTGGTCTTCCAATTGGCATGTGTCCAAAACAGCGAAGAATGTACAGGTTCGGAGAAATGACGGTGTTCATGATATTTTCTGAATCTAACTTCGAAATGGATAATTGTTTTACTGCCATGTTTTAACCGGTATGAGTTGCTTTTGCCAAAGCCCGTACGAATTTACTCGTCAGAGTTTCAGTAGGGTAATACTACACGGCTAGTCGAAGATGAAGCGAACATGTGCAGAATGATATACATACACTAACATACAGCTAACGATGTAAGTTTGTATTGGCCCCATGGAGTGCATATCATATATCTCTGACTTGCATTTTGCACAGAGTCATTTTCCTAAGAGACCCTATCGTACTGGATTAGTGCGTCAAGTGTTGGTCGTGCTGTTGCTGACTTAGCGGAAAACCGCAAAGCTTCCCATTTGGCTTTATCTGTGCGAATCGCATGGGACAGATATCCCTACTGCAGCTAGGTGATCTTTCTGTAGAAGTATTTTCCCACGAGAATCTTTCTATAGGATTGCTTCCCATTGCATAGAATCTGTAGTCACCCACAGCCTGCTGAGACTAGTATGAAGGTCAGCATATGTTAACGACCAAAACATACAGTACCTGTCGTTGACATACTGTTTCCGCTTTTAGACAGTTTCTGTAACATCAGAACATCAAACTTCTTTTAACATGCACTGCCCAGAAACTTGACTGCGTTATTTATTCTTTGATTCGGATGCGCTCTGGGGTTTTTACTCAGTGAAATTTACTGTTTACGCAGGACAGGTGCCGCTCGTAAGAATTAAGAAACAGCCACCGAGCTGGATTTACCTGCCGGTGCCTTAAAGTATTACAACGGTAACTTCTAAGCTACCACAATAATCAGGGAAGGTGATTCTGAATTCGACTGTTCTTATGGTCAGTTCTCATAACGAGCGAAGTACGTAACACCGGTTGAGTCTGGCACACGTAAGGCACGGCACGGATAACCACGATGAAGCTGATACACGTTGTAGATCTGGCACACGTAGAGCATGGTAAGCATGACATCCGCGGGATGCTGGTAGACACGTTTATTAGCACGGTAAGTACGAGCTAGATTACAGGGGTTGGGGATTGCCAAGACTAAATTCTGATCTTCCGATCGTACAGATTCATCTCAGTCCAGATCATGCATTAACTTGGTCAAATGTAAAGAGGGTTGGTCACCACGTTTCCGGTTGAGTTGTCACCAATGAAAATCATTACTACGGCTACAGTATGGTGAGCAGCATGAAAAACTGGAAGAAAACGTATCAATTAAAGGTGTCCATGTTGCCAAGATGTCTGAATACGTAAAAAAGTTACCGCACACATGACGTGTGAACTGTCGGAGGCACAGACGTACAGTACTACAACAATGCAAGTGGTGGCAGAGAATTTTTGTACAGTTTGTGCGCGCGTGGTAACTGAGGTCAGTACACCAGTCCCACCAGTACACCAGTTTAGTTTAGTTTATTCAAGAGCAGACAAACCCGTGGCACTTGCAATCGGGTCATTAGAGGCAGGCAGTACAAAACAAGAAAACACACGATAAAACCAAGTGAAAAATTTTTAATGGTGTTTAACGAGAAAGAAGATTGTTAGAATTGACACGACAGTAAGAAGCTGCAGTGTGTAAGAAACGCCCACAATCGAATGATGTCCAAATTTAACATTGCGGTAGGCGAGTTGACTCTTACTGGTAACGATTAACTAACAACTGCAAATACACCGCCAACCATTTCCATGTGCGGAAAAAGATCTTGACGTAGTAGCCACTAGCCCGTGCCCGGTTATACACGGTTAGCGTAATAATTCACGAAGTGTGCAATAAAGTCTCGAATGATTCACATGCTTCAATCAGGCGCAAGATGTAACGCACTTGCTGGTAAAAACCATCCGAGTATACGAGTAGGCACTAGAGGTATCCAGTGGAGTTGGTTTGCAACTTGCCGTAATCCGATACGGGGTGTTCAGGCTCCTCCCATGACAATAGAAGATAGGTCAAGAATACTCCGGTACCCTTAAACAGTAAATAACATGAACGAATCGAAAAAAATGATATGATCTGCTCGTGAGCAGATCTTGCTTTGTCACATGCATGTGCACCGTTCCTACTCCTATGGACGCCACTGGTCCCATGTGAATAACTGCTGGCACTTGCCCTTGAATACTCACAAAGAACTATTTATAAACGCTGCTAACAATAAGCTCTTACGGGTGAGCATGCGTGCAACGTTTTGAAACAACGTTCAGATACTCACACATATCACTAAATTACGGTTAATGTTGACCAGTCCACCAATTGTGAAACCCACATGGTTTCTGTCCATTAGAGAGACACGAAATGTTCCTTTCCGCATTTCAGTAGTTTCATCCAGTCGCAGTGTCCGGTATGCCATTGCATTCACAAAACG
>JAQGAU010003113.1:0-13880 GCA_034698045.1 Paramacrobiotus richtersi
CTGCGTCTAATTGAAATCACGCAGTCAGCAGACGGGAAACGGTGCACATGCAATCCGCACCTGTCGCTATTCCAAACCTCACAAACCCCGATATTGCATTTCTTCCATGCAGTGGTGCAGCAGAACACCCGCTCAACCTGTCAGCTTTCTCAGCTTTGCGGATTGTGTAAACTGTAAACTTTCACCTTGTGAGGTGGAAATTCTGAAACAGGCGGTATTTTTCCAATACTTTTGTATTTTATTGATCTAAGGACGGCAGATTTGTGCAAATATTTAGGCTAATATCACTTTTTCCAACATCCAGTTCTGCGATACCGGTTTTGTTTTAAAATCACCGCATGTGCATTTAACAAACTGCATTAAAATTAAAATACACTTCGCTAACTGATATATCTTACATGAATTATAACGCAGGAAAGAGTATGATGGTGTGCACTATGAATGTAATGTATAATGCGCCCTTCATGTTATATCAACGCCTAAATACAAAACATGCAGTGAAGAAGCAGCTCCTCTAGTTATCGCTTATCACTCTCGCTCACGAACCGGACAATTAACCGCCGCAAAAGCGACGTCCGATCAGACCACACTGCATTTATCACCACAACAACACAATCCCTGTTATATAGAAAAAGTGTCCCTATCAAAGCCGTCGACTGAACTGATTGAGTTCTAAACGGTTGTTGAGCGCTGTGATAAAGGCGGCATGATAACAGCAAAGGAAAGTTTGGCTAGTTTTGGATAATATTTTCGCAACTCTTATCACCGGGGCATTCTCCGGCAAACAATCACTTGAAGTCTTCAAGCTGTTGTACACTCTGTGCGGGTAAATCAAGGCACCCCGCGCGCACAACGCCGATTGTCAAAACTTTCTAATCACCATCAGCTGTTTATTCACGGTCTAGACTCAACGGAGGGAAATCAGTTCCGTTTCCCCCTGTAGCGTTGTGTGTGACCATGATCGCGAAAGCGACACGATTGACAATTGTTCAGTTTAGAGAATATTCAGCTATTTGTTGTCTCATCTTATCGTTATCGAGCGAGGACTGTTTGTTTGCCTGGATTTCAGGGAAATTTTTGCAATTCTGATTTTGCAGCTGGTCTTGACGCGTATTCTACATACACAACCAGTACTTTAAATTCACCTGCACATTAATCATTAACATAGCAAAAAATAGATAAACTACATGATTTACGCAAAAGCATTTATCGTAAGTACTAAAAGAAAATAGCATTAAATGAAAAATGAACTAACAAAAACATGTTAGCTCGTTATAAGAATGGTAGATACTCAAAAAACCGAAAGTCGGATTCGCTATGTATTTTGTATGTAAACTGCGTATTTTTATGTAAACCGCAGGAGCATTGAAAATGCAGCAGGGAAGTGCCGTCGCATAATTGATAAATATCTGTAATTCCGGCAGATTAGTCCGTATTACCAGTGTTCGTAAATCATGATAATTGCCTAAGCCATATGGATTCGGACGCGGAACCGCTCATGGACCACAGAGCCGAAAATCGTTAATGTAAATGAATACAAGCCAACCTCAATGCTCTCCACACACCATGTACGAAGACATATTGTCCCATTTGTACACACTATATCCCTGTAAATGCTTAAGTAAACGTACCCACCATGGAGTGGTTGTAAAGTGTAAGTAGAGTAGCGCATCATTAGAGCCTCGGTGAATTGCTGATCATGATGGCGTCATTAAAGTGCAATTTAACTGATTAGTTTTCTCAACACGATTCCCCGGGGGCCCATCACTTGCCACTTAATTCTGACAGGCTCCGCTATAGAGGCAAATCTGTTGGGCTCGGGACTGCGCGGCGTTCAAGTTGATCGGTGGGATTGGGGCATGCAACAACAAATCAGCATTATTGACTCGTGAAACATGTCGGTTTTACGGCCGTGTGGTGAGCCCTGTCTGACCGGGCAATGGGTTCGGGATGAACAGTACTGACAAGGAACGGAAGGGTTGCATTATACAAGTTAGCACAAGTTTTGATGGATATTACTATCTGTACATGCATAGCACAAATTTCGCTTTTTTTAAAGGTCATCCGGAGCAGAGTCTTCGGTACTACATACATCGATAATCCAAGATACTTTCTTTCTACCGGCCAGAACAATTAACTAGCTTATGTATAGTACTTTACCTGAAACTCTTTTTTTTGGAAAAGATGTACACCTTTCCCAACGGCGAGATATGTCCCGCCGCTTAAAAAAAGGACAGACGCAAGTTTTCTTTGCTTTTCGCCTTGCAAACATAAATACAGTTCAGAATAATGGATTTCAAGTTAGTTATACGTATTTCACTGTCAAGATCGAGAATTACAAAAAGTAGTGCAAAGACTTTTCAACGTGTCTCCTGATTCTGATATACAAATATGTTTATCGTATTACACGTGTATTAAAAATAATTCCCAATAATCATACCTTACCGACAGAAAATTAAATCCAGGTGAGCTTATAACCTGATAAAGGATTTCATCTGAAAAAATATGAAAATAACTTCCTGTCCGAGAAGAAAGCAAACATCCTTAGGAACGTCTGAAAAAAGATGTATTCGAATATATTCACGTTTCTCAAATTTATTTCATATCTTTCTTCAGCCACATCGTCTTCGAGCCATTGCACTACGCTATTCTTATTACTCTCCTTCTCCATATCTTTCTTCAGCCACATCGTCTTCGAGCCATTGCACTACGCTATTCTTATTACTCTCCTTCTCCATTCACAGTGAAATGAAAAGTACGACGTATACAAACTATCATACCGCATCTTGCCAAATGATACAAAGTGGCAAAGATACTGTATTTATAATATATACCTCCGAAGATCTTTACTTTTTACACACGTCAAAGAGTTTTGTGACGAAAGTAACCAGCAGCCATCATCGCAGTTAGAATCATTCTTAGAATCATTCTCATCCTCATATTACCTATGAATATTCACACAGTACTTATTCATAATATCTTAAATGCATATTTTTACTAACCACGAACAAATTTTTTCCAATGAATAGGTAGTTTCCCAGTGATTTCCAGGTAGTCTTGTTTTCTTGATTATTGCTGGTTTGTAGTATATTACGGTGTACTGCAGTGTACAGTAATTAATCAAAAAGTATTTCTCTGCGTAAGTTTTGAAATTTCAAACATATAAAGCTACTATGCTGCTTCAATTGCAACCTACAAACAAAGCACCCCATATATACGTACAAAACAAATTTACATGCAAATCGGTACGGAACACATAAAACGCTCCACACACTTCAACCATCCACTTAATGAGTGATTTCTGGAACACATCCGCATAACCGTATGCGTGTTCAACGTCCCCGTTGCGGAAAATAAGTTTATTCAATTAATTTATTTCGCCCCGGTTGGATCCACATGACCGAAACGCGCCACTGTCAATTGGGATCAGGACGCACACTCCATCCCAAAATGGTCTGTTGACCGCACCTTTCGGCCTCTCAATTAACCGGCTACACACGCGCTCCCACTTTATCCACGCTCCATTATACACAACCATGTTCAGCTGGCGTAATTGCGGGACAAAACGGTTTTGATGTTGTTGACCGAGTGTCAACCTGGTATAGAAATTTAAAACATTACAAAGCTTCCAGGTCAAACAGTTGCTGTATTGTGCGTAATTATACATATGTGTATTAATCCAACGGTCAGTGCACCTGGATATGTACACGGCTGTATGGGGCTGATCATAATCTACCATTTGCCTTTTGACCACCGTTTTACAATGAGTGCGGAAGTGGAGGTACATGTGTGTGTGGCTGCAGTTGGCTGGGGGTAGAGAGTATAATTTCATTGTTATCAGCATCCGCTCGGCTGATCGATTTAATTGGCTTCTATTTTCCAGTATAATAATTGTGTTGCAAATTTGTGTCATAGTGAAAGAGACAAGGTTTGGCATATGCATTTATGAATGGAGAAATAAGGGACTCAATTGTATTTTGTAAAATAATGACCGGAAAAAGGATAAAAATATAATAATGAATTATAATATAATTAAGAAATCTATAATTAATGATAAGCAATGTATGGAATGGAATCATTACGAAAAGCGGCTTTTCAGGCATTTTTTTCCTGCTGCGGATGTTTCACATATGCAACCATAACTGCCAGCAAAAACAAAGAAAGTCAACGAAAACAGACATTCTCCCGTGAATATATATTTGGGTTTCTAGTCTTCTTACTCTTCTACACAAGCTCTTTGCCAAAGACAGCGGCATATATTTTGCATGACCATTCTGTCACTGCACTACAGTATTTCCATGCATACGTAATGCGTAAAAATGTGCATATTGTGGGACTATGTTGCCAGTGCTGTTGTTTTTTCCGTTTATCAGACTTCAGAGTTTACACAAATTCATTTTCTTTAAAACGGTATTACCGAAACATACAACAACAACACAACCCGAAAACAAACGAGGCGGAATTTTAATTTACGAAACAAGAACAGTTACTAACCATCTAAACTGCATCTCATCTCATCTATCCAAACCTATAAATATACTGAATCATAACATATTTTATTTTTACAGTGAACAGTTATATAAATAATTCGGTAGACAGCTGAACAAATAGGTTTTTATTCCAGTAATAAGACAGCTTATTTTTCAATTAATAAGAAATATAAAACCACACTGGGGCAAAACGCAAGCGTCGTGTTGCGATATATTTGGAATTTTCTGTTGCTTTGGGTACTTTACTCTGCATACAAAGTCGCCACTGGTAATAAAAAAAAGAAGCCAAAAAGTCAAAAGTGCATTTTTCCGCAAGTTCTTTGCTAACGACGTAGCTAAGCACATATGTATCTGCCAAGGGTTTTCGTCACTGCGCTAGCCATTGCACTACGGTTTCTCTACCCACCTACAGAAAGCAACCGTAAAATATGAATATTGGGGACTACTATGTTGAAAGCTAGCACTGCTGCTTTCTCCGTTTATTAAACTTCAAAGTTTGAACAAAATTCATTTTTCTTAAAACAGTAACCGAAACATAAAGCAACACTACAACCTGAAAGCAACCGAAGCGGATTAATCACAAATATAAAAAACAACAACTCCCCATTAACTAACCATCAAAACTGCAACCCGCCACATCCAAACCCATATATGTAAATCATGCTAATATAAAAAGATTATACTTTTACAGTGGGCAAGTCGGTAGATTTCTACAGAAATCACTGTATTTCCTGTCCAGTACAAGAGAGAAATGTGCCTCCTCTACAAGAGGTCACTAAGCCGAATCCAGAACCACAACTTCCCCATTCAGCTCTTCCTGCTCCTCCGACTTCATCGCATCCTGATCAGGGTCCCCGAATTTCCTCGGAATTTGTCATTTTACCAACACAAATCGTTAGCATATTCCACAACCAGCACAACTTGTTGTTTCATATTTTTAATGCTTCGGCCCTTTTTAAACGTAACAATACCAATATAGCTACCACATGTACTCCATGCTATTACGCGAAATGTATTGTATAGCATTCATTCTACATATTATTAGCTGTAACACACATTTTTGTGCCTTTAAATGTTCTTTATTTTTTTTATAACCTAGCTTTTATTGCCTGTACGAGCAGGGTCTTGTAATTTCATTGTTATCAGCATCCGCTCGGCTAATCGATTTAACTGGCTTGTATTTTCCAATAATATATTATAGTAGTTGTGTTACAATTTTGTATCATAGTGGAAAGAGACAAGGTCGGTATAGTTTGGCACATGCAGTTATGAATGGAAGAATAAAGGACCTAATTTTATTTGGTAAATTTATGGCTTGGAGAAGTGATAAAAATATGATTAAAGATAAGGAATACACAGTCACACTAATGCAAAAATTAACGCAAACTTGATGCGATACTCTGGTTGAATTGTTCAGTCAAATGATTACCAACAGCTCAGTTTTTTGGAATTTTCTTAATCTGCCTGGGTTTCTTACTAAACATACAAAAGTCGGCCCCCGAACATTGGGGTGCGCGAGTGGATGTTCGCCCCCAAGGGGGTTCAGTACGTGTTTTTGTTGTTCTGGCTTTTTGGTTATTTTTCATGTGACTCCTGTCAGTTCATTTCATTATCGCTCGAGTAAAGCTTTCATGCCATTAAAAAAAAAAATACAAAAGTCGTATTTGGCACATACAAAACCAAGTATAAGGTCTATACCGTATAATAACGTATAATAACGCATAAGTATAAATATAATATAATAACGTATAAGGACATTTTACCGTGTATATCTGGAATGTTTTTCCAGATAACAGTAAACAAACCGTTTGCCAAAGACAGCGGCATATTTATCGGGTACATCACTACCATTCTGCCACTGCACTACAGTTTTTATCCGCCTACGTAGTACACGTATGCCAGCGTAAAATGTGCATATTGTGGACTACATATATGCTGAAAGCGCTGCTGCTTTCTCCGTTTATTAATCCTCAAAAATTTCAACCAGTTCATTCTTCATTTTCTCTTAAAATATTGACCGAAACGTAAAGCAACAATACAACCCGAAAATCAAACAACCGAAGTGGAATCCAAATTCAAAAAGCAACCGTTAGGTACATCCAAACTGCAACACGTCATATCCAAACTCATAAATCATATTTTATAGGAATATTATGTTTTTACATTAAACAGAGAGTCAATGAATAGTTCGGTAGACAGCTTAACAAAAATCACTGTATTTCATGCAGAATACAACAGCAGCATCCGGTCGGCTGCTCGATTTAATTCGATTCTATTTTCAACTATTATTCCAGTACTGTAGGCAAATAATCGCACTGGTCAAAAAGCAAACCTGTTGCGATATTCTGGTTAAATTGTCAAGTCAAATGATTACCAAAAGCGCAGTTTTTGGATTTCTCCTGCTGTGGATATTTAATCCACATACGAAGTCGTAACTGGCAATAAAAAAAGGACGCCGGAAGTCATGCATTTCCCTCAACATCCCTGGTTTATTTTTCTGCTACCGCTAGACATTTTTTAGCGATAGCTGTATCTTTCATTTGCTTACTGTCGCCGATGCACCAGCCATTCCACTACGGTTTCTCTATCTACTGTACTTCTTCAACCGTAAAACAGACATATTGAGAACCATGTTGACCAGAGCGTTTGGATTTCGCATGATGCATGCTCGAAAGGTAACATATTAATGTTTCTCAAATTATTGGAAAATCGCTGCAACTGTATTTTTTTAAGATTTGCACATGCATTTGCTTGTTATTTCATGCGGAAAATCAAAGCTCGTTTAATACAACCCAATCCACACAAAAACAATATTTCTCACGTGTCAGTTTGAGCAAATTTTTGGCAAGAATGTAGGGAGCGAAATTGATAACTGACCTAGCCGCAACGAGAGGTTGCAGTAAACTTACCACTAAATTAAAAAGTATCATTAACGGCTCATCATTTTTACCGCTACCAGGCATATTTTCACCAACTCCTTTAATGCTAAAATGCTGACTCAAATCAGTACATAGTGGAGCTTTTTTTGACTTGTTCACTTGTTTTGGAATCTCTACTGCGTATATATTTAATAGCCATAGCTGACAAGCAAAAAAAGCCGAAAGTCAACGAAAAACGACATTTTCTCGTGCATATTGGAATTTTCTTCGACTACACGTTACATAAGCCAAAGAGAGCGGCATAATTATTTCATGGTTGCGCTGATTCTGCCACTGCACTACAGTTTTTATCTACGTATGTAGTACGCGTACGTAGAGAGTATAAAATAAGAGTATAATTATAATTTCATTATTATCAGCATCCGCTCGGCTGATCGATTTAATTGGCTTCTATTTTCCAGTAATAATTGTATTACACATTTGTATCATAGTAAAAGACACAAGGTTGCTATAGTTTGCCATATGCGTTTGAAAATGGAAAAATAAAGCACTCAGTTATATTTGGTACATTTATGAGTAGAGAAATGATGAAAATCGAATTCATGATGAGCAACATAATACAGTCACACATGTTAAAAATCAACGCAAACTGGTTGCGATATTCTGGTCTACATATTAACATCATCCGCATAGTATTCTTACTCGTACTGTACATATAAAATCGCAACTGACAAACAGAAAAAAAGAAGCCGGAAGTCGAACAAAAGAGTGCATTTTCCCGTGTATGTTTGGAATTATTTTTCTGCTGAAGAAGCTACTTGTTAACGAGTGGCAGATGTTTCAAGACATGGGCAGAATCCACTTTAGCCATTGCACTACGGTTTCTCTGTCGACCTATGCAATCGGTAAAATACGCAAATTGGGGACTATTTCGGCCAGAGCGTTCGGGTTTCTCGTTTTCCATACTCAAAAGCTCGACAAATTCATTTTTTCTTACTTTTTTATAAAGCCATTTTTTTCGCAGAAACGGTAATTGTTTTTAAAACTTCGGTTGATTGTTGACTGCGAAAAGACGCTATTCTGGAATGTTTTCTTGCTCTAGATTCTTCACAACGACAACCATAACCGGCAGCGAAAAAAACCAAAAGTGGACGAAAAACGACATTCTCCCATGAATATTTGGATTTCTTGTCTTATACACAAGGCTTTTGCCAAAGACAGCGCATATTTCCTGGGTACTGCATGATCATTCTGCCACTGCACTACAGTTTTTATCCGCATACATAGTACGTAAAACAGGCATATTCTGGACTATGTTGACAGTGCTGTTGCTTTCTCCCTTGATGAAACTTCAAAGTTTTAAATGAATTCATTTTTTTTAAAACAGTAACCGAAAGATACAACAACAACGCATCCCGAATACAACCGAGGCGGAGCAGCAACTTAGAAACTTCACATACACTTCACAAAATGTATCACTCAGTTCACTAGTTTTACTGCTACTATTTTCAGCAATATACATCCACACCTATAAACAATACTAAATCATAACATATTTTATTTTTAGGGTGAGCAAATAAGTAGTTCGGTAGACAGGTTAACAAGCAAATTACTCAAGTAATAAGACAACTAATTGTCAAAGTAATCATCAATATATAATCACAAAACCTGTTGCGATATTCTAGTTAAATTGTTCAGTCAAATAATTAACAAAAGCGCAGTTTTAGGAAATTTTCGCCTGCTTTGGTTACTTACTAGACATACAAAAGCTGCAACTGGCAAAAAGAAAAGAAGCCGGTAGTCAAACGAAAATATGCATTTTCCCAAGTATAACTGGGTTACTTTTCTGCCGGTCTACAGAAGACATTTTTTAATGGTGTCTATGTAAGTATTTCATCGACGTGCTTTTGCTGGTGCACTAGCCATTCCCCTACGGTTTCTCTGTCCACCTATTCACGTGTCAGCCGTAAATTACACATGCACAGTTCATGTTTCTTAAAATATTGAAAAATCGCTGGGACGGCCTTTTTAAAAGTTCTGACACATGCTGTATTGCGTGTTAGTTCATGCGAAAAATTAAAGTCGTTTAAAAAGTACCAAACCAAAAATATATGTCAATAATCAATTACACAACTTTTTGCTGACAATTGTGATGGGGACGCCTTCGGCGGAGAAGTGGAATTCTGGATTCCGATGGGAACGGATAATGTTCTCGCCAGTGCCTTCCGATGGCGACTGATAATGTCGTTGCGTGAGTGGATACGCCATTGTCCAGATGCGGATACGTCCTTTTCCCTTGCCGTATCGTGATTTACGGGATTTTTACCATTAATGATTAACACACTTAACCATTCCGCTTGTCGTGTGTAGTCGCATTTTCTCTGCAGCTTGTATGACCTTTTTCGTCGTTTGTGTTTACTTGGGCCAATGTTTGTACGTTCTTGAACAACATTCCGAATTGTTCCTGTTTCTGGTTGCTTTATTCGTCACGAGATATCACAGTACAGCGTAGGAGCATTTAACCACCACCTTTGCGTTATTCCATCATTATCTACAATTCGGGGTTGTATTCCTTGGCCGTTCCCCTTAAAACCGGGTTCCCTTGGATGCCTCCGTCGTTCAATGTAGATAATATGATTGATCTGACAGTAAGGAGTAGCTGCGGTAAACTTACACCACATAAAAAGTATCACGCGGTTCATCGGTTTTACCGCGACCAAAATATACTTCGCAACTCCCATATTTTAACATTTTTTACTAAACTGACGATGAAAAGCGGCTTTTCTGGATTGATTTTCCTGGTTTGGACACGCGCGACGTATACAGTCGTAAACTGGCAATTAAAAAAGCCGCAAATCAACGAAAAAAATGTTTCTCGTGATTTGTATTACTTTTTACTACAAAGCCGGAGGCATAATATCTCGAAGAGCCATCGAGACTATTCTGCCACTGCACTACATTTTCTACCTTTTTTTTGCAAAATCTTTTATGAGCTTCACTCGAGCGACAATAAAATGAACAGACAACAGTCCCAAGAAAAACAACCAAAAAGCGAGTATGTACAACAACAACGCGTTACTGAACCCCCTTGGGGGCGAACATCCACTCGCGCACCCCAATGTTCGGGGTGTTCTTTGTTTTCTACCTGCTTATGCAGTACGTAAGATATGCGTATTGTGGACCATGTTGAAAGCGCTGTGATTTCCTCTGTTTTAGTTTAGTACTAAACTTCAAATTTTAAAACAGTTACATAAACATGAAGTAACAATACAACCAGAAAATAACGGAAGCGGAACAAAGAAAAAAACAAGCACTTCCATTAACTATGTAACCATAAAAACTGCAACACCCCATATCCAAGCCCATCAAGCATACTAATATATAAAGATTACACTTTTACAGTGAACAGAAAGCTAATTAACAGTTCCGTAAATAGCTTAGCAAGAATCACTGCGTTTCCTATCCAGCGCAGTAAAAAACTGCACCTCATCCCAAGAGGTCACTAAGCCGGGTTGAGCACAACGTCCTCCTCTCCATCAGCCGAATCCACAACCGCATCTTCCCCATCCAGCTCTTCCTGATCCTCCGCTTTCACTGCATCATGTGAATCAGTGTGCGCCCGAGTTTCCACGAAACTGGTCGCTGTTAAGAAAATAAATCATTCTTTTTCTACATTCGGTAATTTTGCCGTCCTAGTTTTCTTTACTTCTGCCTTTTTAACGTATGTATGTGCATGTAGTCACGCGACCGCACATATTCTGGTTGAATGGCGCTGTACCGATCTCTTCCCTTCATTTTCCTTTAATTTGCATAGTTACCTAGGCGTGGCAGGGTTGGTGCGCACTGCGTAGCCGAACTGTGCGTTTTGGATTTATGGTACCAATACATGTAGCTACGAGCTGCGTTTTCAACTTAAAAAACTGGAGTTACATCCCGTTTAACCTTTATAAAAGCATATTTTTAGCAACTCCTTGTTTTGGAATTGTTATTTAACTTTTAAACCACATGCAAGATTGGCGAGTAGGTTTTTGACGGTTACACTTCGCAATATTTTATGAACTTTGGTGTACATCGCCTGTTCTCGACAAAAACATGTTCAGATAAAAGACAGAACGTTTTGCCGGCTGGAGAAACTCAAATGTTTTGGGATAATGACCGGGAAGTGCCCTTCAAGTCAGATGGTTATCAAAGTGCAGGTTTTGGAATTTTTTTTCTGTTTTGGTTACTTACTCGAAGTACCGAATCGTATATGGCAAATAAAAAGATAAGGTAACACGAAAAGTGTCCACCTGGATTATTTTTCGGCTACAGAACCCATTTGTTGACCCTTAACGGTAGCCACTGCACTACGGTTCTATGTCTACCGAAACAACCGCGAAATAAGCCTATTGAAGGCTATGTTGAACAAAGCGCTGGGGTTTAGTTTGTTGCATTCGCAAAAGTTTAAAAAATTCACTGTTCTGAATTGTTTGCAAGACCAGCTATTTTTGCTGGAACGGTATTAGTATTTAAAACTTTGGTAAACTGTTGGTGAATCATTACGAAACGCAGCTTTTCTGGAATTATTTTCTTCCTTTAGATACTCGAAGTATACAGCCATAAAATGTAAATTAAAAAAAGCCGAAAGTCCACGAAAAGGACATTTTGTGCTGGAGACATGGAGACCATTCTGCCACTGAACTACAGTTTTCATATGCCTATGTCGGTATATATTATTGTGGACCATCTTGAAAGCGCTGTTGCTTTCTCCGTTTATCAAACTTCAAAGTTTAAGCAAATTCAAATTTCTTCAACGGTAACCCAAAACATACGTATAATACAGCTACAATACAACTATGTACAGAACAACAAAAGTGGAATCCTAAGTAAAATACAAGGGCTCCCGTTAACTGACCATCGAAACTGTCAAACTGAAACACGTCATATTCAAACCCCTAAAGCATCCTAATATATAAACATTATACTTTTACAGTGAACAGAGAGTGAATACATAATTCGATAGATAGCCTAACAAAAATCACTGAACTTCCAGTCTGGTACAAGACAGAAATGTACCTCCTCTCAAGAGGTCACTAAGCCGAGTCCTGCACGTCCTCTTCCCCATCAGCCGGATCCACAACCACGTCTTCCCCATCCAACTCTTCCTGCTCCTCCGTTTCCTCCGATCAGCGTGTCCCTGAATTTCCTGGGAATTTGTGCATTTGGTGCATGCCTGTACAATCAAGGTTTTCTAATAATGTCACAAAACTTTCATTCTTTGAAAACTATCCCTAATTAGCTATCTGCCGTTTTTTCTAGCCGGAATTTCGAACTCTAGAAATAAATAGAGCCGGGGCAGAGTATAATTTCATTGCATAATTAGCAGCATCCTCTCGGCTGATCGATTTTAACTGGCTTCTATTTCCCAGTATATTAATTGTGTCACAAATTCGTATCATAAGAAAGAGACAAGGTCGGTATAGTTTGGTATCTGTATATGCATTTCTGAATGCAAAAATAAGAGACTTATGTTTGCTTCGTTGTAGCTAGGCGCTAGCTAAACTAATTTCATGACTGGAGAAGTGATAAAAATCCAATTAATGATAAGCCATATATTCTCTCAGAAGTGCAGAAATTAACACAAACTTGTTGCGATATTCTCATTATTCTGGTTAAATTTCCGCTGTGCCGAATCTGCCGATCGTGTTCCTATATTTTCTTTTGCATAATTACAGTAGTTGTTGTGCTAGTGTGTAGTCAAAATGTGTTTTTGGAATTTTTACTTCGCACATGTACGTAGTTGGCAATAAAAAGAGCCGGAAGTACAAGGAAAAAGTGCATTTTTCCGAACATAACTGAATTTTTCTGCCACAGAAAACTGTGTACGTGTAGATGGTATCGACAGTATCAACTAGCCATTGCACTACGGTTTCTGTGTCTACCTATGCAATCGTACAAACACATAACTGAGGACCATGTTAACCTGAGCGCTTGGGTTTAGCTTTTTGCATTCTCAAGAGTTAAACAAATTCACTTCTCAAGGTTTTCGAAAAACGAGCTATTTTTTCTGCAATGGTATTCTTCTTTAAAGCTTACAGGTGGTATAGCGCAGTAATTTCAGGCGGAAATTAAAAATCGTTCAGTAAATACCAAACCAAAAATATATCTCAGCTGCGAAACTTATTGGCAAGAATGTGGAAAACGTAATTGATCAAACGTGATTGTAACATCAAGGAGTGGTTGCGTTGAACTTGCCCTTTAGTAAAAGTATCCCTCCGTTCATCAGCTTTACCGCTACCAAATATATTCTAACACAAAGTTATGAATTTTCAAAGCTTAACGTACCGGTCTACGAGAATCGGTCATCACTATATGCTCGTGGCCAGTGAAGTAGGCTTTTTGCAACAATTTAGTAGCAAAGAATGAAGTATGCTCTATCCAAATCCGTTTAAAATAATGCTGTACGACTTTTGAGTATTGCACTGTAAAATTTGGAAAAGAGGCAGTAATCGGCTATCGATACTGAAAAAGT
>JAQGAU010003114.1:0-13879 GCA_034698045.1 Paramacrobiotus richtersi
GCCGTGCACAGTCTGCAGATGAAAGACAACCGCATCACCGGCAATCGTAACTCTTACGCTAAAATAGACGGGGATTTCGTGCGGATGAACTTTACCGGAAATGACATGTCGCGGAACGTCTGTCCGCCCCATGTGGGGTTATTCCGGGTGTCGGGCATGGAGAAGGAGATGATGGTTTCCGACAATCTCTTCACGGAGAACCAGTGCCGGTTCGTTGTGGAATTTGACATCTCCAGTCATACAGCTAGTACCGGTCGTGTACCAGCCAACTTTATCCGGAACGAAGTGCGTGCCAACCGCGGGAATCTTCTCCGCTCGGCCGTTGTACCCGACACGAATCCCAACAGTTTTGGCATTGCGGTGAAAGGTCTGCAACGGGTCAATGTCACTCGGAACATCTTGGAGAATCATGCAATGGATTATGAGCTGATTTGCGGGTTGTTGACCGATCAGCTGGATATGGAATTGGAAGTGCGCGAGAACTGGTGGGGCACGCACAATGTGTCCATTATTCGAGGGAGGATTTTCGACTTTGATGACTGGAACTGTTACGCTCATGCGCAGTTTCTACCGTTCCTCTCTGGTCCGGCGCGGGATGCCGGTGTCATGGAGCAGCCCGGCATTGTTCCGGTCGAGCATGCCGAGGCACCTACCGTTCTGGGCGGTCGGCTACAGCAGTCCTTGACCCTGAAGAAACGACCAGTGCCCTATATTGTCAACCGCGATTTGACGATACTACCCGGCGTAACGCTGACTATCGAAAGCGGTGTCTTGATCGAGTTCTTTCCCAATGTGGGAATTCTGGTCCTGGGAGATTTAAAGGCAGTGGGGAGGAAAGGTGAGCCGGTGGTGTTCAAGCCGGTTGGCAGATCTTCGGCGCAACGGGCGCTGTTTCCGGCGATGCTTTCGCAAATAAAATACAACACCGATATGGGAAATGTTCGGTTATTTGGGGGCGTTCAACCGACGGATGGTGAGAACACAAAATGCGATTGATTGTTACGTTTCTAATCTTTAACTGTATTATTTGCAGGTTATTTGGAGATACTAAATACAACCACAAATCAATGGGTTCCCATTTGGCATATGGACTTCAGCGTCCGCGACGCAACGGTTGTGTGCCGCCATTTGAATTTCCCGGTCGATGATGTACAAGTATGGCGCGGTCCTCGCGTTGAAGACTTCAATTACGTCCGTACGTGGTTGCGACCTTTCTACTGTGTGGGTAACGAAGCGCGAATCCAAGATTGTGAGCTGCCGTTAATGGACACATTGGTCCCGGGCAAAGAAGCGATGAAAAACCTGTTCATCTTTATCCGTTGTCAAGGCCGGCACATCCCGTTGGAATCCGAGTACTGGGGCGGTATCCGGTTTGCCCGGGGTGATATTGAATTAGCGGAAAACGGGCACGACGCTTCTGTACTGGAAGATGTGGAGATTCTGGCAGCGGGAATGCTGCATGGACAGAAAGCCGCTGGTGCCGTGGAGATTGTCCATCGGAATCCGAGGATGGAAAGGGTGAAGATTGTCCGTTCGGCTTCCAATGGTATAACCGTTATCAATCCAACCGGGAACTTGGTTTTGCACCACATAACTGTGGATCACAGTGTACTAGCCGGTATCAACATTATGCTTTTACACGGGGACTTAAAAGGCGATACGGCTCAGTCAACGTTCGATCCGGTCCGTCACCGACCGGAAATCGGGATGGGCTCTCTGCCGCCATTGACCGCACAGTTCACTGCGGGGATCTCGCTGGGCGCGAATATATTTGGAATGGTCGATATATGTAGTGCTGATAAAGTTGTGTATGTGCGGAAACGAGTACTGGTGTTGTTCCGGTATGATTCGCCATCGTTGCGGAAGGACTGCGTCAAAATTTTTCAAGTTGTTGGAATGCGCAAAATGAACCGGATGCAAGATGTTCCCCCGCCCAAAGTGGCGTTCCGCCTACTTGAATGGAATATGCACCAATCGGAATTTCTGCCGAATTCGGATTTTATCGAGCTTTATGAAGGTACGACTTAAAACGATCCTAGCATACAGAGAATTCATTATTGAATTAGTACATGACGGTATCTGGAGGAACCGAGCCGCAAATCACATAAAATTCAAGTAAATCTAAAATAAAAGCTGTAAATATATCATTAGTGTAACAGCGCATTCCTCGATGTCGAGGTTATTTCATTCGAAATTACACGTGTCTCAAAACGCTGTGCTTTACAGGAAATGTCTACAATCAGACCGATTACCGAATTTTGAAACGAATAAACGCAAGCAGCAACGTCCGTGAGACTTTCGAAAGCGCCAAGGAAACCCTAACTGTCCATCTTTCCGCGACAACCGCACCGAATTCCCTAACGTACGGTTTTATCGCCGAAGTGGTCACACTGCCGCCCGCATACGTCGGTGTCAGCCGCGACGCTCGCCTCAACGTCACATCGTCCGTTTTGCGACACAATCGTCGTGGAGGTCTCCATTTGTACACAACCGGAGAGTTTAACCCGGTGATCGGCATCGAACGGTGCCTGTTCCATTCCAACGGAGAGAAAGTCTTCCACAATTTCTCGACATCCTACCGAGCTGCCTACCTGGACGTTCAGAACACACCACATATTGAGATGCATAACAACTTTTTCGAAGCCAACCAGGGCGGTTTACACGTTGTGGCCAACTCGATGACCGCGGCCACTCGGACCCAAGCCCACATCCGATCGAATGTCTTCTACGCTAATCGCATCGCCCCGGCTCTACTGGTGCTCGGACGAAGTGTCAGTCCCTACCAGGAGGCAGTGGTCACAAATAATTATTTATATGACAACACCGGTCAGTTTACTGATACCATTCATCTTGGCCGAATCGTGGGAAATTTTTCCGTGAATCAGGTCATGTTTAATTTGGGCCGCTACAATATGCTCCTGGATGGATTTGGTCACGTACGACTGACGGATTATCAGACAGTGTACAAGAACAGTTTTATCAAAAACTCTGCGTATGGACGGCCGGAACTCCATCTAATCGACTTCGCAGCCAGAGATAAAACGACCATTTTTGCGACCGGAAGTGGACAGACTATCACCTATAACATTCTCAACAATCCGGAAAATGACTTGGATCTGCATTCCACCAATCAAACCGAGCTTTTCCCAGTTCTTCCGGGTGTGATCAATGCGAGGTATAACTATTGGGGAGCGTCGTACGAAGCCGGAGTAGCGGGGAAGATTAAGGATAAACGGGATGATCGCTGGCTGCATGAAGTGGAATTCGTCCCGTTCCTCCCAACCAACACGTCACTCATGGATGGGAAGTGTTACCCTGGATTTACTCTGCTGGAGGATTCGTGTTACATTTATATTGGAGGAGTGACTACCTTTGCCAAAGCTATGCAATTCTGCAAAATGATCAATGCTTCATTGCCCTATGCTGACAAACTGGAATACCAGTTAACCCGCTTTATGAATGATCAGCAGCGAAATTTCGACTGGCGAGTGGACGGTGCATGGGTGCAGAGCTACACATATTCTAACCCAACGGATCGGTGTGTTTACCTGCGGAACCAGCGAGCTTGGCCAGCAGAAAACTGTGACGAACCGCATCCCTTTATATGCGAGCGAGACACGACATTTGTTATTGTTTCAAAGGCGTGGCACACTCGAATGGCTTATATGGCCGCGATTGTCATAGGACTGCTGACCTTAGTGTTTATTCTGGTTTTGGGATGCTGCTGGCTGCGGAAGTCCAAGGTGCGCAGAAAAGAAGCGTTCAAACGCCGGGAAAGCATTCGCGATTCGATCCGAATCAGCAGGACGAGTCTGGCGTTTGCCTCGACACTGAATCTGAATGGAGGTCTACTGGGACCGCTGAACGTTTCCCGTACCAATTTAATGCAGATACCTAATCCACCCCTTGTCGAAACGCACTTCCCTTCGAACGAAGATGCTACCAGTATATCAAAGAGCAACCATACATTCAACTCATCAGTGGAGATCAGTCCGGATTATGAGTTTTTTGAAGCACGGAACGACGCGCTGATATTCGATCCCTATTCGAAAGTGGCCAATATCATACGGAAGCATTTGACACCGTCGGATTTGACCTTTAACAATGTCGCTTATATCGACAGCTCCAACAGTCGGACAAGTACGAGAACTGATACAATGAGTTTCGGTTCAATCGACGTCAAACCAGATTTCTCAGCTTCTTTTCCAGAGGAGGACGAAGAAGAGGATGAAAGTCCCAGATCTCGCCGCTACCGAGACACCGTCCTATTGGAAACGGATATGTAATCATGGATCTTATTGTTATCAAATTTTTCCTTTTTCTGCCAAAGCCTTTTTAGATTTGCATTTGTTATAATTTGTTATTACCGTGCATTTTTAGTACATAAAACACATTTTCAGATAACTTCACTGGCCTATGAAATTCACACCGTCTATTCCACATCTAAATCTATACGAAACTAAGAGCTAAAACCATCAACATGAATGCAAACTAGAACTAAAGGACATTTATATATAAACGACAACACTGTGAACAGTGAACACCACGTTACTAATTCAAAGCCATGCTTTCAATAACAGACAACGGAACGGCTCTTAAAACAATCCATGGATCAAGCCGGTTTCCGGATCTAAATCGATATCGAAGAAAGCAGGGCGGGTGGGAAGCCCAGGCATTTTGGTTATCTGAAACACACCGTTCTCAATGTAAAACCATTATAGCTATAGTATCAGATGCTCTCTGTATATCTCTTTCTTGATTAGAATTCAACTAATATCTGAACGCAGATTCACAACTTACAGTGCCAACCAGAGCGCAAACGAACCCAGCTCCGGCGCTAGCCCACACTTCACGAATCGGCAGAACAAAATCTTTTACCACTCCCTTCTTTTCGGGATCGTGAGAAAAGGACAAGTGGGTTTTGGCCATGCAGATCGGAAGGTGATCGAATCCATTTCGCTTGACGCGGTCCAACTGTTGCTGTGCTTCGGGTGTAAAATTAATGTCGGTGGCACCATAAATTTTCCGAGCGATCGCTCTCATCTTTTCCTCCAGTGGCAACTGAAAATATTCCGGACTAAATATTTGAATAATGTACTTCTATACAATTAGGTAAGAGGCTGGGAATCTGGGGTACAAAACAGAAGAAATCTGGCCGGCTTATCCGCTCAGCAGTGGTAGCAGTTTCATGATCACAAGTGTACTGTACATAGCCTTTACATATCTGGATTGATTCACAATTATTTTATAGTTTTCATCATACATAAAAGCGTTAGTCATTTACAACTCCACACAGAAAGGAGAACATTCACTAAGCACTCTATCGGACTGTATCGAAATACGAACCGAAAGGTCATAGAGGAATTTGAACTGGATGGCTGCTTCTGTGGCTCGCACTACCGCGTTAGCCAGGTCCACGGCACCTTTCCCACCATCTGCCCAATGGGTGCAGATTATCGCGTCAAATGCTCCGGCTTCCTTGCACATTTGCTGAACAAGATCCAGTTCAGCCTGGGTATCAGTGCTGCAGTAATTCAAAATTGTTCGAAGAGGGTCTCAACGAAAGCTTCGCGACTTGTAAAATGACTTACTGGAAACTGTTGATCGCCACCACCACTGGCAGACCAAACTTCTGAGCGTTCTCAATATGCTTCCCAAGGTTGGCAAATCCTTTGCGAACCAACTCAATGTTTTCTTGGATGTATTCGGTTGGCAGAGGTGTTCCGGCGGTGACTTTCGGACCGCCACCGTGCATCTTCAATGCGCGAATTGTTGCCACCAGAACGGCAGCGTCCGGAACAAGCTTGGAATACCGACATTTGATGTCACAGAACTTTTCCATGCCAATGTCAGAGCCGAACCCGGCTTCGGTTACTGTAAAGAGATAGATGTGCATAATGCAGATAGTCTGGTATAACAAAATTAAACATGGTAACGTGTGCTAATGCAGAAGAATGCTTAAAATAAACGCAGAAAAAACTTTCCGCAGCAACTGCCAGAGATATATTTCGATACGATCAAAAAGGTCAAATTGGGCTTTTATCATACATGTTTTGGAAAAACAGTCGTTCATGTTTGGGTGACATACCGACAAAGCCGTCTTGTCCAACAAGCTTTAAAGCTATTAAATCCGCAACAATACTCGAATTTCCATGTGCAATATTAGCGAAAGGGCCCGCGTGAACAAACACCGGCGTCCCCTAATCGACAGTAAGGTCAAATGGATCCAGAAATGTATTCAGATTTTATGCTTCGTACCTCCAGGGTCTGCATGATGTTTGGTCGAATTGCGTCTTTCATCAAAACCGTCAAAGCTCCGGTGATACCCTGCAATCCATAAAATTTTCCTAATTTTGCATATTTGGTATACGTGGATTGTGCACTGTTCTACAACTAACCAAATCATCAGCGGTAACAGGCACGCCGCTCTTGCTGCTGGCCACAACCATTTTCCCGAATTTTTCTCGCATATCTGCCAAAGATGTAGCCAAAGCCAGGACGGCCATGATTTCACTTGATACGGTAATATCAAATTGCGTCTACATAGAAATAAAACTTTTTAGCTAATCCATATTTTGCCTACAAGGCAGTGAGTTCAGATCAAACCAACCTGACGTGTTGGAATCTGCTTCTCTTTAAAAACTGACTGGCCGATAGTGATTTCTCGAAGGAACTGGTCATTGGTATCCATGACTGCAATACCAGCGATATGTTTGATTTTCTTGAACGCGCCAGAGAAGCACTTGAGGTTTACCGCGATTCCAAGAAATTGTAGCTGGATCAATATCCAGGCGGACGAAGTTACCAACCTCTTCCGGTGTCAGTGAATCAGGGTCCGTTTTCTCGATGCCAAGTTTCTACAGTTGTGTACGAATGTAGGCAAACCAAAAAATGGTGTGGAAAAAATTACACTGCAGAGACAAAGCAGTCGAGCATTTCCCGCGCAAGGCAAATTTACCTTTAGTCTGCGGATTTGAATCGGAACGAACGTTTTGCTTCCATCCTTTGCGGCCGGCACCAGGCGTCGGAACAAGGCTTCATTTTTCTGCGTACTTTCATGCAGAATGCGGGCATCAATTGCCGCTGCCAGAAGGTTATTCGCGGCAGTAATAGCATGAATATCCCCGGTCAAGTGCAAGTTAAATTCCTCCATAGGAATGACTTGAGAATATCCGCCGCCAGCCGCACCACCTTCGCCAAAGTAAACTAGTACACACATCCAAGCTTCAGTAGTCTAAAAGAGGTCGCACCTTTTATTCCAAACGTTGGACCTTGCGACGGCTGCCGAACGCATGCGAACACTGCTTTTTTCAAATGTGCACCCAGTGCCTGAGCCAATCCGATTGTCGTTGTACTTTTACCTTCCCCGAGCGGTGTCGGCGTGATACTGCAGTAAAAGATGTTTTACATGCAATCATAAATTTTTTTTGTTTTCTGTTGTTTTCTTTCGCTTTTAGAAACACAAACTATTATGCACCCGGTGACAACAACGTATTTTCCGTTTGGTTTATCTCTCAGTCGTTGGTATGTTTCCAACGTGACCTTTCCTTTCGTTTTTCCATATGGTTCAATTTCGTCGCTGAGGATGCCGACTTCTCGCGCTAAAATTGCTACATCCTTTGGTGTCTGCGACCGAGCAGCTTCAATATCACTGGAAATAAATAAACCGCATACTCCACAGGAAAATTATGTGCACGCATTAAAAATATGCTGCATTCCAAAAGAGCGTTTCGATTTTGTAACGTCTGCAAATCGAATCTCTACCTTGGAACTGGACGCTTAAGCTCCAGTTTAAGAGGCTTCACGGTCCAAACTGGCCCCTAAAGAACAATATGCAGTAATATTGTGTTAAGTTATTAACGAAAATATAGAGGTGTTATAAAACTTTTTTAAAAAGTTCCACAAAGCTCATAACTGCACAGCGATTTTGTTTTAAAACTGGTGTACAACATCCTGCAAGATTTCGCCATACCTGTTCCGCCTTGAATGCTTTCTGTGCGGCTTCCAGAGTGTTTTGCATTAGCATGGCTACTGTCATCGGCCCAACTCCACCTTTAAAAAATGCGCATAGCATGACAGTGACAGTACATTTTGAAGTGTATCAGTTTATCTCAATACCGGGAACGGGCGTTATCCAGGAAGCCCGCTTCTTGGCACTCTCGAAATCGACATCTCCCACAAGCCGACGCCCACTCGACGTAGATGAATCTATTATACAGGCCACCATGATATGCATGACCGGAAGGAAAAACATTTTCGAAATTGGATATACCTTCTACGGAGTTGATGCCACAATCGATAACTACAGCACCTTCTTTAATCCAGTCTCCCTTTACGAACCCAGCTTTGCCGATCGCCACAACGACAACATCCGCGGTTTTCACCTGGAAAACCACATTTTTATCACGATCTCGGATCCGTCTCTTTCCGCACCGTCGCTTACGAGGTCTTGCACATTCTTCGTTTTCGAATGACAGACAATAGGCGTGGCATGGTTCCATAACAGCAACTCCGACATGGGTGCCCCGACGATTTTACTACGCCCAAGGACCACGGCAACCGCTCCTTCCAGCGTGATACCTGGACAACATCCGGCCGTTAGTCGCGACATCACATTAGAGGATCGAATGGTACGAACCAGTTCGCTTGATAAGCTCCAAAACACCCTTGGGAGTGCAGGGGATACAGCATTTCTCCACTTCGCCTCGGGACAGATTTCCCGAATTCGAGGTGTGCAGGCTGTCACGAAAAGAAACGTACAGAATATTTTCCACACTGTTAACCTAATGTGTGCATCCAGCTATATAGCAGCAGATGAGGAAATGGAACTGTACCCATCGACATCTTTCAGGGGCGAAATTGCACATGTTGCTTTCCCGGAATCAATGGGTTCTTTGGAGTCAAGCGGTAACTATCGGATGAGCAGACCAAGAAGTTATTTATTATTTATCAAAACAGTTATTTGGACATTTCATCGTATAAGAACCAGAACTAATCATATATGCATAACGCCGGTAAAATGGGCGAAAATACTACTTATTAAGTATATCGGTATAACAAAAGCTCCAACAGGTTAACAGACGAAAATGCGAAGGAAAATGTGTTAATTTAGCACCATGCCGTAAAGCAGATAATACATACAACTAATAACTCTACAGAACATCTGACAAATTCAATAAACCAAACGAGTTCGGAAAGACCGCTTTTATGCATCACAACCACTTTTATTCAAGATATTCAGCGGCTACATTTACCTGCAGGATGATACCGTGCACTGCTCGGTCTCCGTTCAGCTTGTCCAGCTCTTGGATCAGCTGTATATAAAAAAACAAGTGAACATACATTTTCATCAGCTTTCCCGCACATGCGTTAGTCAGAGCTCTCACCTCGATTTCCGTTGTTTCCTTCGGAAGCTTAACGTGTTTCGCGGTAATTCCAGCTTCTTCCGCTGATTTGAGTTTCGTTCGAATGTAAACGTTCGAATCTTCTCGATCGCCGACCTTTTGATCAATCCCATGCGCCATGAGACATTTGCAATTCTTCTGTATTATTTACGATTTGTTGCGTGTTACCATATTACCTGCACGATCACCAACCCAGGGGCGCATCCTTGTTTTTTCAAAGCCGATACACCTGTGGCCACCTGTTGCAGTATTTCCCTAAAATAAATACGTACAAAAATCTGAAATCGCAAAGCTTTATATTCTTTTTATACGATAGTACTCACACTCACAATTGTCAGATCATAACATATTATATAGTATATAACACTCCTGGTTTTGTGCTGTATATGCGGCAGTATTAGTTATGCTACACCTTTCAGACCCGCTGTTACCCGTTATAGATAGTCAAATGACATGCGATACTTCTACTCCTGCAGATACACTCGTTCCGGGATAAAATTCCTCAGATTAACTCACTTGGCAATGCCTTTTCCGTCCAGAATTTGACCGAAGGCGGCGCTCATTGTAGCGAACTTTTTTGAACTCGAGGAGGAACGATAAACCGGAGATTAGTTTGGTGCAATTTATGCGTACGGGTACCAGCACACGCACACGGATTAGTCAGGAATCTCCGGTCCTTTCTACTGCCCACTGAGTTTCTGGACACGACACGAGCAAAAGAAGTCTTCGAGCAGTGATGGTGCCAAACTGTTATCCTTATCAGCACTCCGCAGTCAGCTGGATGATGGCTGTACACCGCAACTAAGACTGTAGCTGATTTGATAGCGATTAGCTGTTGATCTGATTCGATGATTGCACCAAACCACACCAGCAAATTGGCAGTGACCACGTCCAGTTCACGCTTGTACTCTGCTGTACGAGTTATCGGAATCAGATACCGATGGTGCAACGGAAAGGCCAGCTGTGTTACAGTTTAAAAATATTTGCCGTAAAACGGAATTTAACCTACTGGAACATGTGTGTTTACGTACTTATTTGATTTGCCCCAACCATAACCATATCGTGTATGAATAAAGCGTTATGAATAAGCCCGTTGCGTACCAGTAGCTGGTAGTGCCGCTTCGAGTGCTCACTGCTCAACGAAGTACTGTAAATTTGAAGAAGTTCAGGTTTTGATGAAAAGTGATCAGATACTGATTGCAGTTGATTATCTCATTTCTAAATCAAAACCGGTTCCGAACAGAAATTTTAATTACACTGCGCTACAACGGGTGTAGTGCAAACTCGATCAGTCGCACGAGTAAAATAATGTCCTGCAGTTGAACAGTTATGTACGTGCCAGGTTAGCGCAAACAAACAAATATAGATGTTTTTTAATGAATATACTGATTACTGCATATTAGTTTATTATTTCCGTGCTTACCGTAAAAAAAAAATAAAACACCGGTGACCTCAAGTCTGTACTTATAATATGCGCTTGAATGGCTTGAACGTCTGTTGATAAATACGTACCCGTTCTGCCGCCAGATCGGCCGCGTAAATATATGTAGCTCCTGAGCTTTTAATGATTTTTCTGGCAGACCACTTATTTGCTAATTATTATGTAGCTTATAGTTTACAACTGGCAATGAATTTTACAGTTTAATTATACTCGGACCTTCTGATTTTCTCTGGTCGCAGAACGACGCCTGCGACTGGCGGTCACAAAGAGATGGTTTGCCGTTTGGTGCTCTGTCGCCACGCCCCTCTTCAAGAATCTCAACTGGTTCATTCGATTCACACCAGGGTTCACAACTACGCAGATTGTAAGTATCAAGTGCTGTTTTTGGCAGTTCTTTCGGGTTCTTCGAAACTTCCTTCGAGATTTCGCACATCTGGACAACTGTCCCTGATCGTGACTGTCACTAAAGGTATAAACTAACTAGTCCTCCAGTATTTTCATTCAACCACTACTTTATTCCTATACAGATGGCGCAAAGACTTACTCTCCGTCGCCGATTGCCTTACAGCACAGCATCCAACAAGAGGAAGATGTACGTAATGTCGTGGCCATGAAGAACAACGTTTTTTGGTCGCAGTAGGAAAAATTTGTGGTGTGTTTGCAGAGTCAAGACTCCTGGAGGACGTCTTGTGTATATCTATCAGAAGAAACTAGCTACACCGGCGAGATGCGGAGATTGTAAAAATGACCTTCCCGGAGTAAGTTCCCGCTCTTGGAGCCGACCGTAATATTTTCTCAGTCGACATTACAGGTATTCGTTTCTTCTGCACAGGTCATTCGCGCTCGTCCGCGAAAGCTGCATTCGGTCAGCAAGCGACTGAAGCACGTCACTCGCACTTACGGAGGTTCTCGATGCCATCATTGTGTGCGTCAGAGGTAAATAAATGTCCAGCTCCTGTTCCCGCACTAGATGAGTTTTTACTCTCATGGTCTTTATTTGTTGCAGGATTGTTCGGGCTTTCCTCATAGAAGAACAAAAGATTGTCCAGCGTGTAATGAAGGCTAAAGAGACTGGCAAAAAAGCATAATTATTCTGGTTTTAATTTGCTACGATCTTGATGGAATGCTGAACCAGTTTGTCAGACCGAAAATGTTGAGGATGTATCCTTTTCCGTAACATTCTCAAAAAAAGTAAATACGAACCAAACAGTTGATTCGCGGATTCTCACGTCCATCTTTTTTCCCTCGTTTGATTAGGGAATTTTTGTTACAGCAGAGTGATTTCACAAGTCAGTTCAGCACGCTATTCATTATTATAGCGGCGCGAAAGTTCTTGTGGTTTTCATAGGCATTACGCATTGCAGTAGGTTAACAGTACGTTATTAATAAGTTGGTAATTAATAAGTGGTCTTGTAATGGGTTTTTGGAACCGAATAAAAGTTTTTTCACAAATTGGTTGGTCAGTTTTCAAAAAAATTAGACCCGTAGACAATCATCGCCAAGTCACTAATAATTGTACATATTCCAGAAAAAATTGAGTTATTAAAAAGTAATCGAGTAAAAAAATAATTGCGCATTCTTATAATCTTACTGAATAAAAATAATCGAGTAAATCGAAGGACCCTCGGAAGATAAGTCACGCTCGCTACGCCTTCTGGCGTGTTTTCATTGTCTCAATTACCAACTAACGAAAGTTTTGGATTCCCCAAATGTGCACGGCAATTTAATATCAGAACTTGTGTGGTAATATTTCGCATTGTTTGGAGCCAGATTCAATGTTAATAGGTATTATGGTCATGCTGAATCAGTGATTGATTCCGCTGTAAATCAGGATCCTTCGGAGCCTTTTGTGGAAGTCGTTTTGACAAAGGACGACAAACCATAAACAAACAGGTGGCAGAGCGGCCCTGCCAGGTCCCTATGTTCTTCATAAAGATCTGCAATTAACAGTCTTTACGGGCTATTGTTGGGAATGGTGTGATGCTAAAGAATGTTCGGTCGCCGAGCTGAAGACTTGATTAGGAGCCTGGCCAGAGCTCCAGAAGACTCAATTCCCCCTTACAATGTGAGTTACAGAACCACAGCAGAGAGAAAGATCTATTCTTAACTATTGAGTGTAGCGAACTTAGCAGGAATTTTTCAATATTTTTGGTTCCAAATTTTACAGGCAGAAGCGGTTAGGCTCATCTGTGAAGAGATTGCTGGAATTTACGAGAACAATGTCGAAGACAGGTAAGAATTGTTGAGTAGTGATTTCGCCATTATCAATTTATCACGGTGATATTACACTCTCTGTATCATTAGCAAATCAGTCTCTCGTCCATTTTATAGTGGCCGACGAGAAACTCTTCTAGCTGCTTCGCAGGACAAGGCCGCTAAAGACCTGGAGAATTCCATTAATTTCCGTCACATTGCAAAAGAACACAATACCCGCTGTTTGATTGCTTATCATTACAACCGTCTGGAACGTTTGCGGAATTTGCGTTGGTCCTTCGGGGGCATTATCCCTCAGGAAACCCGAAAGGCGCTGTCAGAAAAGGAAGCGGATTGGTTTAACGGCTATAGCTCCTTGTTGGCGAATTATATGAAGGAAAACGGCGGATTAAATTTACCAGCTCATCAGCAGCTACCCCGGGATCCGTACATTCATGTAAGTCACTGAGTAATAATAACAAAAACACTTTATTTCACAACTCGCAGGTAATGCTTTGATGTGTATTTTAAACAATTTCATTAAAGAGTCTTCTTTCAAATAATTATAGTCTAGCAGTTTGTGGAAAAAACGCCGTCATAAAGACAACACTAAACACCAATGTCCTTGCATTACCGTTTTGTCTGTTGCTTGCACTATCAACGAATGTTTGTCATGTTGCGGACATCGCGAAGATCTTCGCGATTAATAATATTCTGTCGTTTCAGTTCTTTATGATTTCGTTTGTTTTGTCTAGGTGCGAGTATTGAAAGATTTCGGAGAATACCAGCTGGAAGACGGAAAATGTATCCAGTTAACAAAAAATACTCGCCATTTCCTGCC
>JAQGAU010003115.1:0-13879 GCA_034698045.1 Paramacrobiotus richtersi
GGGGAAACCTTTTCGAGGGTTGACAAAAAAGGTTTCCATCGGAAACCGGTAACCGGGTAACCTTCCTGCCGGCTACAATCGCGATCTATTACTGCTCGGCGGTTTGTGGGGAGGAGGGCTGTCGAAGCAGAGAGCAGACGAATGCAGCTCAGCGGTAGACAAATCTTTGTGGCTTGGGGTTGTGGGGGATGCAGAGGTGGCTGTAAGAACTGCGGCTCACGTTTTGACGAATTCCACGGGTTTCTGCATTTCACCGAGTGTAAACATGATTTCGTCAGTTCGCTTTTTACTTTCCCTCAGCTCAGCTTCCAGAAGTGCGACACGGTCCCTGAGGATCTTGTTCTCCTTGTCGAGCTTCTCGATGTCTGGAAGGAGCTCCTCTTCATAGACGGCGGCGGTGCTGAGCGCGTCTTCCGTCACAAGTTTCGCCATCTTCCGAAGAACAGGGATAAGTTTGGCAAAAGACCATTGACCGAAAGACGGATTATCCCACCAGTGTCAGGTACCAGAAGGAGTGCGAATCCTGAGTTGAAAACTGACATTTACCAATCATAAAATCTGATTAGGAAAGTGTTACTTTTTGGTAATTTTTGTGACCATAGGTTCGCGAGGGCAGTATGATGCCATTTTGACATCAATGGGCATGAATCCTTTTTTACCTCAAATGGGTTCTGTTTTTTAGATTTAGCGGTAACGTTTCTCAGCTCTTGAAGAACTGACTGTGGTCAGTTTCTCTATGGCTATCCAGTGGGATATGTTTGGTGGTCATCCGGATGACCAGTGGGGAGCTGTAAAAATCGGATTTTTAAAATCTGCAAAAAACCGGTTAACACCCATGCTTTCTGCTAGTAATAAGCACTTTCCTTAAGTTTGGCAAGTTCAGATGATCTCCTCGGAACCGGAAGTACAACTGGAAGTCGGCTACTGCTTGGTGAACTTCAGGATATACCACAGCAAGGACGGGAGATCAGCTTTTTGCCGAAACAAATTGCAAAAAGCTTCTGTGTGTCAGTCTCTTGCCCCCTAAATGGCTCGTATTCCCTTCGAGAAACCAAAAGAAAGGCAGGAATCAGTCAGCTATTCAGTCTCGAAGCAGTAGCTATCTGAAATGACCGCTTCCGTAGCTGTGGTCATCAATTATGACAAAAAAAGCAGCCCGAAACAGCTAAATATGGTATAATCTATGCAAATTGCGGCAGCAAAGCTGCAACTATAAGCTGCCTTCAGTGAAATACGACAACTGTCGGTCAGAACGGATGTTTTTCTTAATCAGGAAGACCACAGGATAAACAGCGGAGACGAAACTGATGATACAGCATTTTCCGGTGGTCATCGGCCTGACTTACCAGTGGTCAGTCTGATGACCATTTGAAATATGCTGCCAAATAGCCTTCAAAAAACCGTGCAGGCCAGTGGTAGGATACGCTGCCCTATATGTACCGGCTGTCTGATAAAAAAATTTAACGAACAATCCTTTATTCGCGCCATGCCCATTGATGTCAAAATGGCATCATGGACATTGCGGTCAGCTGCCGGCTGACCGATCAGAAGAGGTTTAATTTGAAAAACGGCATTCGATAGAGCACCTGGGGTACTCTTAAAGTCACTTTTCTTTGTTTTTTTATTTCACTCTCACACCCTATAACCTGCGGAGAGCTCAAGGAAAAAACCAAAAAGCTGAAAAACGGTCATTTTTGGAGGTTCCCTGTGCCTTGACCAGTGCAATTATGATCAGTCCAGTATTTTTTAATTGTTACTCTGGTTCTGCACAGCCTATCTGAGAAAACGGCATCCATCTGGCACATCAGGAACTCGTGCAATAAAATCGGTTCCTCAGTGATGCCATTTGACATCATTGATCGCTCGTGGGATAACTTATCTGGGAAAAGCTCGAGTGTGACCGTCAATTATGCCCCCCCCCCTGCCAAAATGTCCCCCCAGGACATTATTGCCGGGTCCCCTTTATAACCATCGACAAATTTGTAACCCTTGCACAGGCTTGGTGAAACGAAGGACCTAGGAGGGCTGGACAAATTCGGGATCAATCGGAGACCCGCAAACAAGCGCTACAGCTGCCACCGATGTGACCACCAACAAATTTCCCCGAAGGGGACATTATTGTCGGGAATACGGGGGACATTATTGCCGGTACTGCGGGGGACATTACTGCCGGTTTAGCAGGAATGAAGGGACTTGATGCTGGTTTCATGTGAGTGAGTGGACTGGTCACATACGCGCGGTGGCGTATTTATTCAGTAGAAAATTTCACAAAAGTGATTTTCTGTGCATTATCCTTCGTAGTAAGTGTTGGCGAAGCCACAGCCGTTGCGCATTCTTTTTTTCGACAATAATATTCTCTCGAAACCAAAACTTTCACTAGACCCGCCTTTGCTGTTGTTCTGGTCACGCAAAGCGGGGCCATACATTTTTTGCGTATAACAGATTTGCCGTTCATGGACGACATATTGTCCCTCGTAGAACCGGCAATAATGTCCCCGTTACTACGGGCAATAATGTCCCCCGTAGAACCGGGAATAATGTCCCCCGTAGAACCGGGAATAATGTCCCCCGTAGAACCGGCAATAACGCCCCCCTTACTACCGGCAATAATGTCCCCCTTACTACCGGCAATAATGTCCTCCTTAATACCGGCAATAATGTCCCCCGCAGTATCTGCAATAATGTCCCCCGTAACACCGGCAATAATGTCCCCCGTGGCAGCGGCAATAATGCCTCTCGTAGAACCGGCAATAATGTCACCTTCGGGGAAATTTGTTGGTGGTCACATCTGTGGCGGTGGTAGCGCTTGGTAGCGGGTCTTGGATTGATCCCGAATTCGTCCAGCTCTCCTAAGTCCTTCGTTTCACCAAGCCTGTGCAATGGTTACACATTTGGCGATGCTTACAAAGGGGACCCGGCAATAATGTCCGGGGGGACATTTTGGCACGGGGGACATAATTGACGGTCACACTCGAGGATATCCATGACTGTCGGTTTGCGCTCGATGGTTTTAGCTGTGGTTGCCATTATGGCTCAGTTTGGATCACCACAGCGAATTCTCAGGATACTAGGTAGCACTTCATTCTTCCGTGCTTGTAGACCGTGCGAGCTCAGAACAGCCGACAAGCTGTGCAAAAAACTTTATTTCAACTTCAATTTTAAAACATTTCTGGCAAGGCGCGCGGAAAAGCAGTTAGGGGGGAGTGATATTATCTCGGACATTAAACAAACTGGTACGTTAAACAAAAGCCGTCGGAACGCGCGCGCGTGTTCGATGTGCTTACACAAGTTTTCTTGTACTTCTAACAGCTTCAAAGACTCTTCGCAAGCCGTCAAAATCCCTTTAAAACAATTGTTTGTTGAAAATTGGAAAAAGTAATAACAAAGAATAAGGGCGGATTTTGACCGCGGCAAGGCAACGATTTACCACCAGACAGCATTTTACAATAAATTTTTTTTAATTCTATATTTTCAATAAATATATATATATGCATTTCAAGTAACACACAGCCGTTTTTTAGCAGCAGCACGTTGCAGCTTACATCGAAGTACTCGTAAACACTGTTAGAATAGACGCCAGGGTCGGGGAATAACGTTCGTCCACGGGAGGAGAGGCAGGGAAGGGATATTTTCGATTGAACAAACTGGTACATTTTCTGCATTGAACAATAAACACTGGAACAGCGGGTGTTCAGTGTATATAGCGAAAGTACGGCTACAAGCCGTTGCCCCCGCGAAAAACGGGGATTTCTCCCCTGACTAATGCTTTGCCTCGCTACAACACTTTTAACACAGCAGTCTATAGGAAATCCTAAGTCCGGATATCCGGACTCACAGAATTTTTCCACCGCAACTGGTATTTATCGGGCACCCAGAGGCATGGTTGAAATCAGTTGCAAAAGAAAGCATGAAAATCAGATGATAGGTTTTCGAGATTTATTGCCATGTACCAAGTGACTTTTGGCCCAGATGTTGAAGCATAAAGCTCGCTCGCTTCGCTGGCTCGGTCAATTAAAACTGAACTGGATTGTCGAAAAAACCCAAAAAACCGAAAAAACTTGTTTTATGTACTTTAAGTAATGGACGGGACGGTATAAGTTAAGACTGAGCACAGGGCTGAGTGATGCATCGCACCACGCTGTGGAGCAGGCGGTGCACTGCACAATGATGTCCTCGTAGTGCGTAGTATCAGCCTCATGTTTCAGACAACCAGCAGATCCGTGGATCCAGAAATACTTAGACATTTACACGGTATCTGTAAGCGAAATTTCAAATTGATGTCACAGAACAAAGTGGCCATCTTGGCTCGGGAACCGGTTAAAGAGCAACCATTGTTGAAAAGCTGGACGACAGTATCGAGATTGAATTTAATGTGATTTACAAGTCTGACGACCAAAGGGTATTAGATGAACAAGAGCATAGAGGAGCGCTAGAGCTACGCGAAAAGGAAACTGCGAACTGCGGGAGCAAAGCCGACAGCAGCTCGAAGACAACGAGAAACGGATGCACGAGCTGACAGCCGAGATGGCCAATTTCAAAGGTGGAAGTGAGCAAGACGCGCGTAAGATGGAAAGAGAAGCTTTATCGTCAAAAGAAAGACAGTGAAGCGGTGAAAGAGCAGCTCTAGGAACAATACGCAAAAGCCGATAGTGAATTAGATTCTGTTCAGAAGCAAATAAAAAACGACGATGCTGGTGCAAGACAGCACTTACACGATGTTAAGTGGGCGACCGTTACTGCAAGGGGACTGTGGTTACGATTAAACACAGCCGTACTTCGACACAGGCCGTAGCATATGGCACATAATAAACGGATCACGGGATATAGCACCATTCCCCCCAATGCTTTTTCAGCAGGGGAAATCAAATTAACGTGGGGGAAAATCACCGTCTGCACAAACAAGCCTTCGCAACGCCACGCTTTTTGCACCTTGAAATCTGTCAAAACGAACAAACGTTTGGCATTTGTTTTATCCTGAGTCAGTCTTGCCCGACTACAAACCAAAAGAAAGCGCAAAATTTGCTGATCATTATGATGTCAAACAAGTGCGGTTTCATGGCAGCTGAACGATATTCAACGCGTTTGCGGACACCGTTCGTTTCCACGGGCGCAACTTTCAACTGTTTGGCTCCTCGCAGCCTCCTGCCGTAAGGATCCATGTTTAGGAGAACGGCATCGCCTTTCCTTAAACTGTCATGAATCCGCACTTGCCTGACATCATAATGATCAGCAAATTTTGCGCTTTCTTTTGGTTCGTTGTCGGGCAAGACTGACTCGAGAAAGAACAAATGCGAAGCGTTTAAGTTTTGACAGATTTCAAGGTGCAAAAAGCGTGGCGTTGCGAAGGCTTGTTTGTGCAGACGGTAATTTTCCCCCACGTTAATTTGATTTCCCCTGCTGAAAAAGCATTGGGGGGAATGGGGCTATATCCCGTGATCCGTTTATTATGTGCCATATGCTACGGCCTGTGTCGAAGTAGAGAATCTGCTGGCATGGATGCCAAGGTCGCCGAGCCACTCGGATTTTGGGAAGGCTTGGGCCAAATATTCAGCCTGGGGATTTATAATCCTCGCGCGGCAGCTGCAGAAGGGATGAAAAAAGCGCAACAAAACGTGGAGCGCATTAGAGCGGAACCTGATGCAGCTAACGCAGATTAGGGTATTGTTTTAGAAGAATGATTGATTTGAATAGGTGCTGCATCAGAACTCTGCATTCCTTTCGACCATAGTTGCTGGGGGGCGGGCAGTGTCTCGGCTGCAGTAAATTCGTGTTTTCTGTGTTTGTTGTTTGCGTTGTGAAACATTATGCAAACCGGATGTGGCTGGAGCCGAGAACTTGGTGTTTTTAACGATTAAGATGAGTTTCACTGCGGTTTCGTGATCCACAGCGCAAGCCTGGCGGTTGCGCACAGTGGCGAATCTAGACCGAACGCCAGGGTGGGGCACGGAAGTCTTAAGATTTTTATTGCAGCGACGTCATGCGCGCAGCGCGAAAAAAATATAGAAAAAATACCAGGACAACTGAGCGAAGCGCGAAAATTCTTGAGATTTTTGTCTTGAACTGGCTCGAAAAGTTCATCCAAACACGGCATTTACTGAAAACTCTTTGTGCCGCCTTTGTGCTGTAAGTGGATGAACCATACAAGTTCGCGCGAAGCGCGAAAAATTTTGAGTTTTTCCAGTTGAAAGTCAGTTTGAATCTTCATTCTGCGCACCGAAAATTTGCTAACGCAATCACAAATAGGTTCAAAATCGCGAACAAAAGATGGCAGGTGCGCAACTTGCGCACCTGCCAATCTTACCCGAACTGTACCGTTGCAACCAGACTTAAAACGCAGTGCCATAAAATAGGATGTCACAACATTTTGACTCTGGGGCAGAACGCTCCACCTGGCCACGGCATGCATCCTGGACGCTGAATGCGCGGTGCAGGTGAGCCACAGTGCATCAGGATTTCCATCAATCGGGCATTCTGCGGCATAAATTTCTTTATTGGTGAACCCAGATGCCGTACTAATATCTACATACAGTCAAATAACAAACTTGTTCCAATCCGCACGACATGGAGCAGTGCTCGTGATCAACTGAGCATTACCACCCATGATTTCTACACTTAAAGTCTTAAACGTTGAAACAAAAAAAAGCTGAACGGCTTTCCCCAGCTTTCAAAAACCACCTTCTACTGATCTCTTTCAACAACAAAACAGCAGTTCCAAAAGATTCGCCGGCCAAAGCGACACAGTTGCAGCGGTCCGGAAACGTCCGATATTTCGCATTCTGCAGCACGTTGTCCTGCTATACGACTCAATTAGTCTCAGTTCACTGCATTCAAACAGCCGCCGACGGCCACGAATAGGAACAACATCATATTCTACTGCCTTCGTAATGCCGGCTGCCAATCCGTTATTGCAGTTTCATTGGTGGTATCCTTCGCCCTTCGGCATAAAGGTAGACGAGCTTACTGTTGGATAGGTATATAGGAATATCTGACATAGTCCTTTTTTTGTTTGACATAGCGACGACATTCGACAAACATAAACAAGTGACGCTATGACAGGTTTCACTGAACACCAAACAAACTTTAGTCACAATCAATGAACAACTACATTTACGCAGTTCAAAAACAAGCCTATGTAAATGGTAGGTATTAAACTGATTTAAACAAAAGCGACTGCGCCTATGGTAGGCAAAAGCGGTCACTAATCGTGTAAAACGAACAACTGCTGTCATGACAATGTGGTAATCTTATGGCTGTCGCCTCTCACGACGTGGAGAGGGTGCACTGTTCACTTATCAGCGTTTCTTACGGATTAAGGTGAAAAAATACCCAACGGGTTCCGTTTTGGGTGGCTCCCAAAGACAATTTGTTGCACGAGACCGCAGTTGTATATAGTTTTAGCATAAGGTACACATGATAGAAAAAGGATTGCTCTACCCTGTGATCAGGTGATTGTTTACCCGCAGCGCGCGCGCAGCCCACAACAGGCGTGTAACATTGGCCTCGGCAAGAAGAAGTTGAGAGACCTTTTTCGCGCGTCGACAGTGACGCCAGTCGCCAAACATATACTGAGTCAACATTGTTGACAATCGTTCATATCAAGAATCTACAGTACAATCCCAATTCACCTAACACAGCTTTGAGTTACCGCGCTCCTTACGGTCGTTGGCTTGGAAAAAATAACCGTTTCCCGCCGAAACTGATGAGAAGAAGTATCTGTAAAAAACAGTACCAGTATTAAAAACAGTTGTTGAAAACAAAGAAGTATTTTTCAGTTTTCTGCGAATTGTGCTACTGCAGTTGCTGAAAAAAGCTTTTCTCTATGAGCCCATCAAGTCGCTTAACTGACAGTATAATCACAAACCTTTCCGAAAGCTTGATGGCCACTTCGTTAACGCGAATTATTTCGATGTACCGAGCCGCGCCTCTGGTGATGAATGATAATGATGAATCGATTATGATTTAATGGATTTTAGGACAACCATAATGGTTCGCTTTAGCGCCAGACCATTTGCAGAAAAAGGTAAACTTAACAAGAATACAGTAGTACGATCACCACAGCGCTAATACGAATCACTAAACGTCAAAAATGCTTTACGTTAGTGCCAGAAAATCTTCATAACGATTTTGTATTCAGCACTGGTTTCGCGGTCGCAGCGATTTTGCTGCGGGTATTAGTACATGTTTGAGCCAAATGCAGTTCACCGCTCTAACAGGCAAAACAACCATTAAGCCTCCAAATAGTGCGCGGTAACTCAGGGTTGATTTCGGCGACTTTATCACGTGGTAACTTGAACACATTTTGCGTTTGATTTATTTACTTGCTGAGTATGCCACCGTCCCGGCCAAGTGCCAATCAACAGCCACATAATCGTGCGTATTTGAACACCACTTCAGCGCCACGTCTAACCGTAGGATGTTAAATTTAACAAACAGCTAGACATGCGTGTGGCGTTGACGTGGACTTGTACGCAGACGTGGATGTTGACTGGACGCAAGTTTATCCAGGCGACCCAAGCATTTTCCAGTACAGTACGGTTTGCACCGCAGTAGGTATTTACTGTAGCTACAGTGGACGTAATACTAGCCACCGTCAGGGAAATATTACCGTTACGGATGGAACAGCTACCGAAATCGTTCATATTTGAATTGTGGTTCTGCACTGATAGCCTCTGAATGCGGAATACAGCAGGGAAATCCCCTTGGTCCCATGCTCTACTCACCCACCACCCTACCGCTTCTGAAGGAACTAGGATGTGACATAGCAGCGGGCTACCTGGATGATATCACGTTCGCTTGAACTGTGGAAAAAGTTGCCGCGGCCATCAGAACTATTTAGGAACGTGCCTCCGCAAGGGGCTCGAGCTAAACTTTAGCAAATGTGAAGTTTATGCAATCGATAGATCCCATACGGATCGCTATATGGCAGTTCGAAGTTTCCTCGCTACATGGCCAACGATGCAGACTCCGAGAGACGAGGGCTTATTTCTGCTCGCTACGGCGCTTACTGCTCCTGCGTTTGCGACGTTCCTGAGGGAGAAAGTCGCTGTCATGAACGGGTTCATTAACACCCTGAAGTCACTACCTGCCCACGCCGCCTTGTTTCTTTTGAAGAACTGCCTGTTCATTCCAAAAATCCTTTAGAGCCTTCGCACTGCCACGTGTTACGAGCATCCGCCTCCGCTGGGCGAGCTGGATTAGGTATTGCACTCTGGGCTTCGGTCCATCGTTAACATTGACGTTCGTGGCCTGCAGTGGAAGCAGTTAACCTTACCGGGAAAGTTTGGTGGACTGGGAATTAGGCGAACAACTGCATTTGCTTTTCCGGCCTATTTGGCTTCGGTGCATTCTGTTTTTCCACTGATTTCCAAAATTTAACCAGGTTACTCGGTCGGACTTATTGAATCCGTCATTGCTTCTTGGATTCAGCTGACGAAATGCGGAACGCCAGACGTCGCTATGCGTAAGTTTCAGGTCGCCTGGGATGTGCCAGTAATCCACAGTGTCTTGTCCTGTCCACAGCCTGATCCTGGTGCATGGATTAACGCCTTACCAGCGCCCTGTTTGGATACTATCTGAGAGATGATGAGGTTAGAAATGGCATCGGCCTTCGCCTAGGACTTTATGTCGTTGTCGAACACGATTGTTCGAACTGTGGAGTCCGAGTTCATTCCAATAGACACCACGGCTCATCATGCCGTATCAATAAGAGTTGGTGGCCCCGGCATGTTGAACTGAACAGTGTGATGAAAAAAACGGCCGAAAGCGCGGGTTTTCCTAGCCAGCTTGAACCTGGAGGACTTTTCCGCGACACGAGTCGACCGGGTGGACTAACCTTGGTTCCGGTTCGAGATGGCAAACCTCTCGCCTGGAATGGCACCTGTACGTGAACTGTCGCGGATTCGCATGTTGTGGACAGTGCCAGGCGGCCAGGCTAAACCGCTCAACAGGCCGAAAACCGGAAGCTCGTAATTACTCCAATTTGGAGCAGCGTGGTTATTTGTTTTACCCTTTAGCTGTCGAGACCCTTGGAATTTTTGGCGCGGCCTTCGTCTAATTAATTCAGTTCATGGGAAGGAAGATCCGCAGACTGACAGGGGATCCTCGCTCGACCTCTTTTATTAAAAGTCATTCTAGCTTAGCTGTTTTGAAAGGCAACGCTACCGCTGTTCTGGGCACTTTGCCGTCTGTTTCTCGTACTAATCGTGGTGGTGATGCTGGTTGTCTTTTCGAAATTTGACATTTTACCTTGTAATGTCTTTTTATGTATCTATGCACTTGGTTTTTGTGTCGGTGGCTTTTGCCCGATAAGCCTAAACTTTACAGTAGCTGTGAAATAACAAAACCATAATTAGCATTGGAAAGTTAGTATGATTATCACATGCCATTTTAATCAAACCAGAACAAGGTGTATGGCGGCAGGCTTGTGCTACCATCAGTTGCGAAAGATCCACCGAAAAGTTTTATCATTTTGGGAAAAAAACCACTCGCTCCTGCTGCCGTTGCACTGAGCCTCCCATACATGCTCCTGCAACTCTGCTAATCAGTGCCATCCACTCATGTTTCGTTTTTTGCAGTGCCCGTCCAGCACAAGAGCTGGATTCGGTGACTGAGCGTAAATATTCCACGGTACCGGCCACTGCGCCATATATGTCACCGTGATACCCCAATCCAGTCCAGAACTTCAACGCTTTAATCATGGGTGTTATACAAAACAGCGAGCGGATTACCCTGCTTGCTTCCGGAGGTCGATTACTGTCAGGCTATCATTATCGGGAATCTGCGAATGTCGTTACTTTTTGTGGTTTAAAGTGCCGATTTTTTGAGGCTCACTTCTGCTGTTCACTATGCTCCACTGTCGAACACAACAAAGCAGAAAAGTGGTTTTGACATGCTGACGCTTCACTCGCTCTCACCAGACCACATAGCAATGTGTGCTTTGTTACCGTGGCCAATTTCGGCAGTTGTACACAAGTCCTTAAACAAGGATATTGGCCATTTATTCTTCGGAAAAACGGCTTGGAATATGTCTTGGGTGAATTATAAAAATTAATTATTAGTATTTCATTGATGGCATTGATCATTTAAAAATTGATAGAACTAGCATTTTTGTTTGTCTCGTGCAATCTTCATTCTGATGCGGACTTTTGCGGCGTTGAATCTTACTGCCCGTGAGGGAACTGCAAGGTGAACCCCGGGCAATGTGTGTAAGTCGTCTCCAGCCACGAACGGGGTTCCGCGTACCAATAGAACGAGTTACTGCCTTTGACGTTTTTGCTTAGGAAATGGAGTTCTTCTTATGCTCAGGCTGTGGAAAGTTGCTGAAAGCATGGGGATCCCACAGGAACGCATGCCCAAGGGATCGCTCACAGGTTCTTGAGAGCATCCCGTTACCTGCAGACGGCGATCCAGATCCTCCTTCAGTTCCTGGTCCGTCCGATCCCGTACCTTGTGCCGTAGGTTTCGAAGAGTTGTTAGGCGCAAGGCGCTCTGCCAAGATTGTCAAGAGAATTCCACGCGCTGTAAGGCAACAAGCAGCCGAAACGCTGGCGAAGTACATCGAACAATTTGTAAAGGATCCCACCCCTGCTAACTGGACCAGTCTCCTTATGTTCGCTCCTTGTTCGTTCAATATCAAGGGCCCGAAAGAATCAGTCAAGCAGGAAACACTGTCCTCCAGGTTTCGAAGCCAGCAGAAATCGTTCGAAGGAGATACAAGCCCAACCTTTCTGAACCCCCTTAACCGCCCTAGCCGCCCTGCCCCGAAAGACAAACAAGACGACATACGCCGTGTTGTGGAATCTTTTCTGGACGACTGTAACGTTACAGGTGCAGTAGCACGGCTGTCGTCGGAGGAGTCTGTCCTTTCGGTGGACGAGGAGGTACTGTCATCCCTGAAGGACAAGCACCCCCCAGCACCACCCGACCTGAAACTTCCAGAACCACCCATGGCGGACGCCGCGACATTTACCCCTGTTTCTCCGGAGGAAATCATGCATACTGTTTTCTCTTTTCCGAGCGGTTCCGCGGGAGGACTAGACGGATTACGCCCACAGCATATGAAGGATATGTTGAATTGCAAAGATGCCGTGCAGTCGCTCTCTGTCAAGCGTCGACGAAACGGGCAAATTTTCTGGTCTCTGGTAAAGCACCGGAGTTTTCTCGCCGCCTTCTATTCGGTGCAAATCTGGTCGCTCTCCGTAAGAAGGACGGAGGCATAAGACCTATTGCATTTGGATTTTTTTTATCGCCGGATGGTTTCGAAGTTGGTGGCGAAGCGATGCTCGGATAGAGCCAGGGACCTGTTCAGCCCTGTGCAAGTCGGTTGTGGCATTAGGGGCGGTGCAGAAGGTGCAGTGCATGCAGCTCGAGAATTTTTAAAGAAGGATCATCCTGGTCCCGCGTGTTGTTCAAGATAGCCTTTAAAAATGCGTTTAATACTGTCCGACGGGACGTTATGTTACAGGCGGTGCGGGATACCTTTCCGGAGTACTATCCGTACATTTGGTCAGCGTATTCAGCGCCGTCAGTTCTGTCCTGTGGAGCAAGTGGCCACGTCCTTTCCTCTGCTGCTGGTATTCTGCAAGGGGATCCGTTGGAACCTTTGCTGTACTGCTTAGCCGCGCGGACTCTATCGGTAACCTCGTCTCGGAACTGTATGTTTTCTACTTGGATGACGGGATACTCGCGGGAACCACCGATTCGGTGACTTCGGACCTGAAAGCCGTTATAGCGGAGAGCCAGAGAGTTGGACTGGGGCTGAATCCGACCAAGTGCGAAATATATTTGCTGGGCGTAAGCAGTGATGAACGCGAGGACATCCGGAACAGGCTCCATGCAGTCGCACCTGGTGCGATTATCTTGGGGCCTAAAACGGTAAAGTTTCTGGGTGCTCCTCTGACAAATCAAGCTTTATTCGTGTGTATGGATGAGAAAGTTGCTGCCTTGAAACTTCTTTTAGGCCGTTTAATGCGTATCAGCGCCCACCACGCCTTCTTTCTCCTGCGCAACTGCCTTGCCATCCCAAAGTTACAGTACCTCCTAAGATGCAGCCCGTACTGGAAGATTCCCGTGTGCTTGGAGGAGTTCGAGGAGTTAGTCCGCGTCGCTCTGGAAACGACTACGTCAACAACAACTTTATTCCTCTGGCCATTTCGATCCAGCAGGTGCCATACATCCGTATATGGCATTACTGTTCGGGCACCAAAAACCAAAAGATCCCAAAATTAGAGCAAGAATAGAAACGACATTGAGGGTCTAATCCCCAAGTAGCAGAAAAGTAACAAACATTAGAGATCAGTAAACAAAAACTGAACAAAAATGCAGAAAGAATACTGGCTGCAGGCCATACCACCATCCACGGGATGAGGATTAGTGAGGGGGGCGAGGGGTAATGGGGTTGGGAAGCAGGGAACAGATTATCATCCAGGACAAACAGCGCGCCGCTTAGAATATCCATTTACGCACAGAAACGTTGGTTGGCCATATTTTTGATTCGTATATGGCATCAGCGCATTCTTTGTAACTGCCAATTCTGGCAAACCCTCTTCGATCCCCCCTGCCTGGTACGTACACGCTGATGAATCGCACATTCACGCCCTTCTCCTTTAACTTCGCTTCGAGGAATCCATTATACTCCTTCACGGTCTTGAACTTACTGTTTTCAGCGCGAGGAATTCCACTTAAACAGAAATCTCGATGTGGTTTATGGGCTACGCGTAACACTTCTGCCAAATCGGTCGCGCTCACGTTCTCTGCTGTACTGGTTCCACGTACAGTCCTCGGCTTTCGTTTCACAATATCGGTCCAGTTTTCCAAAGATTTCACCAAATTTGTAACAGTTTCACTACCTTTGTCCAGTTCTGAGCTTACGCTGGGTGAG
>JAQGAU010003116.1:0-13878 GCA_034698045.1 Paramacrobiotus richtersi
TTCGTTGCTGATGTACTGCGAAGGTTCACATCCCACGGTGGTGAGCAGTCGGATTATCGTGATTCCAGTTGGGAATTTTCGGATTACACACGCCGTCCAATTATGCCGCATCCCTTACACGTCTCCCATCGGCACCGTCCCCCGCCCCCACCTCCCCCCAAACGAGATTTCTCGTCGGGGTACGAGGAGGCGCATATTGTGTTGAGTGAGGAGCATTCGCTAGTGACGATTAGTCGGAGTTCATTGCATTCGGGATCGAGTGGGTTTATCGATGAGGAACTGTTTCCCAGTCAGGCCGCTACCGGGGCTATTATCTGGTGTGAAGTGGACACGCATGGCCAGTATGCTGGACCGGTGGTGGTGCGTGTGCGACGTAAGGGTCTAACAGTGTTCTGTGTGTGTTGCGGTCAAGTGGGGGCTGTTTAGCGGGATTCAGAGTTGGAAGGGTGCTTGAACTGATGAAACCACCAGAGTTGTGGTGTTGATTGGTGTTGTGTGCTGATAAGTGTTTTTTTCGGTTTGCTTTGTTGAGAAACAGATAACACGGCAATCAATATAGTTTTGAAGAGCTTTAGAAAAGTGTTGAAAGATGAGTTCTATTTACGATTCTGACCGTTGAATCTTGTCCTTTTTCTTGGTTTATGGAATAGTACCATTAAGAAAACGGGTCTTCCCACGAAAGTGATTTGTCTTTATTGTGATTATACGAAACAAGGGAGTGCTCTTGTTGTGAACGAAGGTTACTCAATACTTTTAGTAGACAGTTGGTTTTCTTTACTGTACATACTAAATGATGATACTTTCGCTTTCCATGCATTTTCGGTCATTCTTTCATGTAGAACAGTACCACTCATCTTTAGTTCCACAAGAAATAAGTTTTCTGTAAACAGTCCCTTTGTACAACGCAAACAATCTGTTGCATCGATTAACTTGAGATGGCTCAATGTTTTACACAATCACTAATCCGACGTTTGATCCTTTACCTCACCTTTATATTGACAAATCTCCAAGGTTTCCACAGCGAGCGGTTAGATCATCGAGTGTATAGAATAACACTGACAAGGCTTTCTGGCATCGTCCGCTGACATGTTGATAATCGCTGATGCCGATCAAATTGTGATGTGTGGTTGCAGCACCCTCCGGTAAAACCGTACCGGTCAGCGTAACGGGATCAGCACAAAGTAAGTTCCGCGCGGAATACGTGCCGGTGGAAGTGGGACCACATACCATTACGGTGTTGTACGCGGAAACGCCCATTTCCGGTAGTCCCTTCACGTGTAATGTGTATGATGCGTCGAGGATTAAAGTCGGCCCTATTGGGCATGGGATCGTTGGAAGACCGGTCAAATTTCAAGGTACGAAACAACACTACAAAACTATAGATTTTGCATACTAAAAAAACGACTACTTGGTTATTATGCCTCATTAATGACATTAAAAATGATTCGCTAAAACATAATTTTTTAAATTTTACTGAATAATCATAAAGCGAAAACTTAAAAATAAACATACGTATAAATAAATGAATCGAAATATAGAATAAAATGAAAATTTATTGGTAGTAATTAACACGAACTTTGTACTTGACCCAATGGTTTATTTCGGTAATATTATCAGATTCTTGTTTCTCCGGCATTTTTTTTGATTGATTGATCAGATTGTGCAAAACTATCATTCAGCATTGTAAATAAGCTAGATGTGAGTTTTGGGGGCTGATCAGCTTTGCTGTGTATTACAGTGGACGCCAGTTTAGCCGGTGAAGGCAAGTTAGATGTGAATGTAACGTGCAACTGCCAAGAAGTCCGTGCCGATATCGCCCCGGTCGGACGCGGTCGCTACGAAGTCACCTTCGTCCCACGCGAAGTGTCCACGCACTTTATCGATGTCCAGTTCAACGACACTCAAGTCGAAGGTAATAGAACGATCTTTCAAAGAAAGTAAGAATGCAAGCCGCTCTACAAGAAACATTGACCGGAACTGATTATATGAAGATATTTAATGAACATTTAAATGAAAAAGAGGGAATATGATGATCAGTTTCTTTTAACAGGCGCGCCCTTCCGCTGCGAGATCATCGACGGCAGCCGGTCCACCGCCGAGGGCGACGGTCTCCGCCGCGCGATGGTGGGTGAAACCGCTTGGTTCGAGATCGATCCGCGTGGCCCACCGATCGCGGAAGCCGACGCCAAAATCACCAGCCCCTCGGGGGCGCGTATCGCGACCCAAATCCGCAAGACCAGCCGGGGCACCTTCCGCATCGAGTACACCCCCACGGAGGTCGGACCCCACAAGATCGCCTGCAAGTACGCCGAGACCCCGCTAAACGGCAGTCCCTTTGTCTGCGAAGTGTACGACCCCCGCAATGTCCGGGTGGAGGAGCTGAAAGACGGGTTCGTGGGGAAGGAGTACATGTTCGCGGTGGACGCGTCCGCCGCCGGGCAGGGCGAGTTGGAAGTGGAGATTGAGCCGACGGGTGGGCGACCCGTGAAACCAGCTGTCCAGCCGGTCGGAGCCGGGTTCTTCGAGGTGACCTTTACCCCACGTGACGCCGGGATCCACGGGATCACCGTGAAGTTTAACAGTCGGGTGGTGCCTGGGTCCCCGTTCAAGATGAACGTCCACGACCCGTCCTTGTTCCGGGTTACCGGGGACGGATTGAAACGGGCGTGTGTTGGAGAAGTCGCGTGGTTTGAGATTGAGACACGCGGCACGGTGACCGGGGAGATGGATATTAAGATCACCAGTCCGGCCGGGACACGTGTCGCTACTAATATCACCAAATCACGCAACGGACTGCGGGTCGAGTACACGCCCACCGAGGTCGGCGCGCATCGAATCTCCACAAAGTACGCCGAAGTGAAGCTTCAAGGAAGCCCATTTACCTGCGACGTCTACGACCCATCGAAGGTCAAAGTACGGGATATTACGGACGGATATGTCGGGAAGGAGTCCGTCTTCCGGGTGGACGCCTCCCAGGCCGGCGCGGGGGATGTCGACGTCAACATCGAGATTAACAGTCGGTCCATCAAACCGGCCATCCGACCCACCGGCAACGGCATCTACGATGTGACCTTTACACCCCGGGATGTCGGTCAACACGGAATCACGGTGAAATTTGTTAACAAAATCGTCCCGGGTTCACCGTTTAAGATGAACGTTCTGGATCCAAGTCAGATGAAGGTCACCGGGGATGGGCTGAAATGGGCGTGGGTCGGGGAGACGGCCTGGTTTGAGATTGATCCCCGTGGAGGAAATGCGGAAGTTGGAGTGAAAATCACCTCCCCTACTGGACAGAAAGTCCCCTGTCAGATTACCAGAAGCAGCCGCGGGGTGTTCCGTGTGGAATATGTCCCCACCGAAGCAGGACCCCATAACATTTCTTGCAAATACGCCGATACATCCTTATCTGGAAGTCCTTTTACATGCCAAGTGTTTGACGTCAGGAAAGTGAAGCTTACTGGAGTGGAAGACGGGATTGTTGGGAAAGAGTCCAAGTTCATGGTCGACGCCTCCCAAGCCGGTGCCGGCGGGGAAGTCGAAGTCGAGATTGAAGGAAACGGACGGAACGTCAAATCCACCGTCCACGACATGGGCCACGGAATGTACGAGGTGACTTACACGCCGCGTGACCCCGGCGCCCATACCATCAACGTCAAATATGCCCAACGCGCGGTGCCTGAATGTCCGGTCGTGGTCAACGTCTACGATCCCTCCCTGGTCAAAGTCACCGGGGATGGTCTGAAACGCGCCTGCGTCGGAGAAACTGCCTGGTTTGAGATCGACCCCCGCGGAGGGACCGCCGAGGCACACGTCAAGATCACCTCACCGTCAGGTACCAAGGTCCCGGTCACGATGACCAAGAGTAGTCGGGGAATCATCCGGGTGGAGTATGTCCCTACAGAGATCGGACCGCACCGCATTTCCTGCAAATATGCTGGAGTTGCTATTACCGGCAGCCCGTTTACCTGCGAAGTGTACGATTACAAGCAGGTGAAGGTGCGGGATCTGCATGATGGGTATGTCGGGAAGGAGAACATGTTCCGGGTGGAGGCCAGTCAGGCCGGGCAGGGCGAGTTGGAGGTGGATGTGGAGGCTGGTGGTCGGAACGTGCCGTGTAGTATGCGGCCGGCCGGTGGACATGGGAACTTTGAGGTGACCTTTACGCCCCGGGAGAGCGGTGGGCATCATATCATTGTCAAGTTTGCGGGACGAGCGGTTCCTGGTAGTCCATTCAGGTAAGGCGCTTTAAAAATACTGGGTTTCTATCTGCTGTACTTACGTTGTATAATACACCGTAGGATCAATGTACACGACGCCAGTTTAATCCGCGTTACCGGGGATGGACTGCGTCGCGCCCGCGTAGGCCAAAAGGCCTGGTTCAACGTGGAGATGCGGGAGGGAACCTTGGACATGCGTGATCTGGCCATCCAAGTGTCCGCCCCCAACGGCAGCAGTGTCCCGGTGAAATTATCCCAAACCGGCAAGGGGGAAGTGCACGCCGAGTACATGCCCAAAGTGGTCGGTCCGCATCGTATCCAAGTGTCCTTTGTGGACAAGGAGGTGACCGGCAGTCCCTTTACATGTGAGGTGTACGATCCTAGTCGGGTGAACGTTAAAGACTTCCCCGATGTGTGCTATACAGGAGAGCCAAGCAATTTCGAAGGTAAGAGTTCATCATCGTTATATGAAACACACAGTAACAGTTGTAATACCACAGATGGTAAGTTTGGTGATTGTATGTCCAACACACTGCGAACTGCATTACACGGAATGTGAGAGTTGTATTGGTTAATTCCGATTGTGAGCAAAAGTGTGTACATCGCGCGTAACAAGCGAGAAACGCAGAAGTACCTTTCATGTATGTACCACTTTGAATGCATTGTGTAAGCGCATTGTGTTTAATTAATGTACTTGACAAGATACAGTACTCAATACAAAGTAGCTCTTCTCTGGTTCGCTGAACGCTTCAGATAATACAGGGCAATTACAGTCTTCAACGCATGTTCTTGATATCAGGCACAACACAATTCTTCATTCACGTAAACTAGAACGTAGCAGGTCCTCATATAGAAAATGTACCGTACACTTTCCACACCAAATCTATCTATCCGCTATGCCCGTCGTAAACAGCATAAAATGATCTACCCATACTTACCCGCTTTCGTTCGTATTACAGTCACCACCCGCGATGCCGGTAAAGCGGAGTTGTCTGTGAAGATCTTTGGTCCGTCGGGTCGCGAAATCCCCGTGGAACTGGTGGACAGCCATGATGGACAGAAGGTCCGGTTCACGCCGATGGAATCGGGCAAGCATCGGCTGCATATTATGTATGGAGGAGAAGATGTACCTGGAAGTCCATTCACTTTTATGGTGGATGAGCCTGGATTCCCCACCGCCTCGGGAGACGGGTTGCTGTGGGCGCTGGCTGATGAACCAGCCGTGTTTCGAGTGGATGCCAAGACTCTCAGGGGGAAACTGGAGGTTATGGTCAATGGGCCGAATAGCACAGCGAAGACGACGATTTCTCCGGAAAAACACGGTACTTACAGTAATACAGTATATTGTTTGTAGTCTAACAGTTTGACATTACCTTTGTATTTTCGATCCGTTGTAGGAATGTATAAAGTCACTTATATCGCCATGGAAGTCGGAATTTTCGACATCAAAATCACCTGGAACGGCAAAGAGATCCCGGGCAGTCCCTTCCACCCGAAAGTGTTCGACCCCACCAAGGTGCGGGTAGTGGGCGGATGGCCGGCCCATTTGGATGAAAAAGACCGGATCAAAATGCGAGTGGGCGAAGAGAAGAAGGTTACGTTTGACACGTCAGAAGCCGGTCCGGGGAAACTGTCCGCCGAAGTCCGAGGTCCCAGTGGACTCATCCCGGTCAAAGTGGAAACGGTCGGGAAAGACCGGGTCAAAGTCAGCTTTACAGCCATCGCTGAAGGTGAGTTAAACGTGAATTGAAGCATGTCAACATTTCTATCTCAGGTCAAAAACGAACCAGACGCCAGCTGTGTGAATCGTTCAACAGCGGCAACTTCGAGAGTGCGCTCTGTGGTGGAGTTTAACAGTTAACAGATTCTGTGCGGTGATTTTGATAACGTGACTGTAGCCCGTTAAAAAAACATACTGCTACTCCTTCGTAACGGTTAAACTTCGTCCTTAGGTCACCACGATATCCATGTCTGGTGGTCCGAACAGCCCATCCCTCACTCGCCGTTCCCCGGCTGGGCCGAGCCCGCCCTTATCCCCATCGACGCCGGCCGAGTACGACTCCGCGGACGGGGCCTGACCGAAGCCAAAGTACGAGAAGAAGCCGAGTTTATCATTGATGGATCGGACGCCGGACCGGGTGAACCGGAAGCCCATATTAGCGGCATCAAAGCCGACATCCCGGTTACGCTACAACATCTAGGCAGCAATGTATACAAGGCCACCTACACGGCCCAGCACAGCGGATCGTACGTTCTCAATGTCAAATGGAGCGGTGACCTCGTCAAAGGATGTCCGTACAAATTGAATGTCTCGTCGGGCGCGGATGCCAGTAAGGTGGTGGTCACTGGGGAGATTAAGAGCGGGATGATTGGGAAGGATATCAAGAGTATGATCGATACACGACGCGCTGGACCAGGTACACGTTGCGCTTATTTGATAGGGATTTGTTGCGAATACTGGTTTATTGGCAAGAATGGTGGTTGAAGTGGTGTCTTTTTAATAGGTGAACTATCAGTCCATTGTATGGGTCCGCATAAAGAGGCCTTCTGCGAGCTGTATGACCATCGAGACGGAACATATACACTGCGAATCAAACCAGCCGAAGCCGGTCAACATCTGCTAACGATCAAGTACAATGGTGAACACGTGCCAGGTATGAAGCTAGAAAACTTGTAATATTACGTTTAGTACAGCGTGAGTGATGTATAGGAAGTCCATTCGCCATCAAGATTGCTGGAAGTCCAGACCCGAGTAAGGTGCGGGTGTATGGTCCTGGTGTCAATCATGGCGTTTTGGCCTCATATCAAAGCCGGTTCCTGTGTGAGACCAAAGGCGCCGGAGCCGGTCAGCTGACCGTGCGTGTACGCGGACCAAAAGGTAAGCTGAAACATAACAATTGATAGTACAGGAATATCTTCGGCGAATGCGCTGCTTGTTAACAAAGGTACCGAAGCGTAACGAGATGTGTATTTGATTCAGGTGCCTTCCGCGTCGAAATGCAGCGCGAAAGCCAGAAAGACCGCACCATCCTCTGCAAGTACGACCCCACGGAACCCGGCGACTACCGCATCGAAGTGAAATGGTCGGGTGAACACGTCCCCGGCTCGCCGTTCAACATTTGGATCTTCGACACGGAGGAGGAGCTGAATCGGTTCCTGCGCACCGGCGAGATCCCCCGTCCCTCTAGTCCCCTGGGCGGCCCCGGCTACGTGCACGGGATGCCCGAGTACACGTACGGCAACGCCAACGGCGTCTACGTGGCGTCCCCGCCCCCGCCCGCCGCTACCTCCTATTCGCAATGGCGCCGTGGATCCGCCGATATCTGAGAGTTTTTTTGACTGCATGTGTAGAGACTTTATTGGTTTGTTTTGTCTGGAATATACGGCGCTCCCTAGTGCAGCTTTTCGGCGTTTACGTGCCCCCTTGGCTCTTTTTGTTGGTTAGCTTATTGTGGGAATAGTAGCATTATTTCACAAAAGTTCCTGTTACGCCTATTATACAATGTAAAAGGTATGAAGTACATTCAGTTGTTTTTTTCTGTGTGCAGTTATGCAACTTGATGTGGGTAATGGGCCCGAAGCTTTTTAATAGTTCAAATACTAGAACTGTTTTGCAAAATGTATACTGTACATACGTTTGACTGTCAAAAGACGTACGTACCTGTAAGGAATGTCGATCCTAAAGCATGTTTTTAAGAAAGTCATCATCGAACGCCGCACGGCTGTAAAAGGTCTGCGGGACTGCCTTCGAGTTCTGTCGGAATTTTCGTTCACGCTAAAACCGTCTTCAGGATGAAAATCCGCTCCGGTGTATGGTTTACACAAAGCGGTTTTCCCTTCCTTCTACCACAAGCTTCCGTGCTCACAAGCTATTCTTTACAGTAATCGAGATTTCGAATGGTATGCATGAGCAGACAGACAATCCTTATCTTTTCTGTGCAGTACTAGTGCCTAATTACATTAAGTTGCAAACTCGAATGAAATTAACTGTACTTGTACCATGGCAGTGCGCCATTTGTGCCAGAGAGAAAATCTAGCGAAGTATCACAATCAGTACATTGTAGTGTGATTTATCACATAGATACTCTTGTTCTTGTACAGGCCGAAAAGCACTGGGCTGTTGTACTCATAATTTGCAGTAATTTCCAACAATCCTGCCATAAATTCCTTACAACTAACTTTACTAACCTCCCTGTAGTAATTCGAAGGCTTATTAATATTGACTTGTCACTACACGCTCAAGATTCGTGTAGCAAATTGTGGCCATCTCGAGTGCACGCGTCCATCAACATGTGCAGTGATGGACCTCCCCGACGTCACAAGGGGACGGGCACGGCCAAGTACGGTTCGTGCTGATCCGCACCCAGGACCCGCAAATCAAGTGGCCAGTGGCAGTATTCCCATTCTTTTGCAATTTGGCTTATGTAACCATTTTGCAGTTGACAACTGGCGAACATGATGCCCATATCAATAGCCCATGTAGATAGCCCATCAAAAACTATCCCAGATGTGCATCGTTTACAGGGTAGAAACTGCAACGCAGGCACCTAGTAACAGGCAAAACGTCTAATGAATGCGAAGGGTTCTGCCGATGTCTTACAAAACATGTCGACATGTTTTTTAAATGCCTATTTCTCCCGAACCGTTGTGGCGTCTCCCAGTTATTTTGCACTTTTAGGTAAAGATCTTGAACCTTATGGTAAGGGAAGTGTTTGAGATTTCTCTTTCTAATAGTGACCGTTGGCGGTGGTAGCGTCCTCGAGGAGCTCCAACGGACCAAAATTCACCAACGTTGGTGACCAGTGGTGGTCAAGCGGTGAAGCTGCCGGCCATCCCATATTTTTTTATGCCGTTATCGACGATTCAGAAAACATTTACAGTTCAAGAAAGGTTGCTAATGATTTCGCAGCATGTAAAAAGAAATAAGTTCTCCATGTCGTCAATTTTTAAGACATCGTCGTTAGTGGGTTAATATTCTCGCACTGGAGCCAAGCTCAGCCAACACATAAATGACTAAGTAGCGATACATAATCCCTCCCAGCATAATGCAACACTTAATTGCTACGTGCGGTACAACTGCGCATCAATTGCAAACAATCACGAGATCTAGAATCTTCAGTACTTCCCAACAGCAGACATGACAGTCACATAAAACAAATTCCTTCTTCACCTTATTGTTAGCACAAGCAAAATAAAAAGACAAAAGCATCGACTCCGGCGGGGACAGCTAAGGTTTTTCCACGCGAGGGCGCCGAATGGAGGTTGCCGGAGCGAAGAGCGGGAGCCCGCGCGGCCGGTTGGCAGGCGGCGGTCTTGGCGGCCAGTGAGTCGGCGGGGAGGTTGTCGGCGACTGCGCGCGGCGCCTCACCCAGCTGGCCATCCGTCAGTTCCCACAGCACCTTCTCCACCTCGGCGTCGGCGGCCGACTCGATGTCGTCCTCGTCCAGCACGTCCATGGCATCCTCCGTCATCTTCTCGATGATGCCCGCCTTCCAAAGTCGCGACAGTATCATTATGGAATTACTGATTACTCTAATCAAGCCGCGAATACCTTGGTCATCTCCTTGGCCATGTGCTGCATGATGTCGTTTAACTCGGGCATCCTGACGAGGGACTGCATGGCTTGCATCACCTCGGTGCTCTTGGCCAGGGAGCCCGACACCTTCAGCGTCGCTGCAGTTGCAATCACTCTGTATTGATACCGTACAAAACCTACCTACGCTCGACTTACACATCTGGTGGCGCATCTGGAGCACGAGCGAGTTGATTTGAACCTTGGAGAGGTGGATCTTGCTGCGGGCCTGACGAGAGCGTACAATCTCCTTGGCCAGGATCTTGCACACGTCCTTGTCGCCCTTCCTGGCGGCGTCCTGCAGCGACCGCTTGACCTTCTCCTCCTCGCGCTGGATGTCTATCGTGGACGAGGGGGTTAGATATAGAAACAATGCACGATTGTTCTCTTAATTACTAGCGAGTGGCTGCGGCTCACACTGACTGCATCTGCTAACAGTTAGTAACTTAGTATCCACTGCTAAATTATGCATGCAATATATTCATATGACTTAGCTTTTGATACGATGCAGTGATATTTTTAAAAAACATTGGACACCGCCTGAATGATGTCTCATATAACCAGAAAGCGTGTTCATTCAGAATATTAGTTTTTTTGTGGCAGAAAGGAAATACGCTGTGTTAGCGGCACTTTTAATGACTATCATTATTTTGTTGACTGTTAAAATTTGGTAATCGAACAATTACTGGGAAAACAATTATTTTTTTAAAAAGACGACAACCTACTTCGGATCTGGCGGTCCATGTCGCGCGCTGACTGCCGCAGCGTCGTGGTCCACGCATCGAGCTGTTCCTTCAGATCAACCTTCTTCCCAAACAACCCCATGGCGAATGGCGATTATTTTACCCACAATGTAAGGAAGACTACAGTGACAAACAGACTAAATAATGAAATAACATGGTTGCTTCCTCGATTTGGATTAGTTTAGCTGTCACTCTTCGGATTATATGATGACTTCCGGATTGTCACTAGCACATGAACAAAGAAAGGGGGAGAGTTCACGAAACCCTTCTAATCTGCTACCATATACGACTGAACTTATCGAAACATTTCAGATTTGTGATAAAAAGGAGTCAGCGCTTGTAAACGCTGACTCCTTTTCATCACAAATGTGCAATATTTCATCGTAATTTCGATACGTTCTGTGAACATCTGTCAAGCAGGCTGGTAGCCTGCTTTATCAGTCAAGCAGGCTAATCTGCTTTATCGAGCATTTACAAAGTCCGTAAACATCACGAATGAATCATCTGAGATGCCAGGGAAGGATTGGGCCGCTTAATGAAATTACAGTAACGAGAGCCCCTTTCCAAAAATTGTTAATATGATATAATATGATATCACTATGACCTCACTGCGACATGAATATAAGATCATCTTCTTTGCATGAGAATGAGAGCTTGGGAATAAGAGCATCGTTTTTATCAAGATCTTTACTACTTCTCCGTTTCTTAGCAATTGTGTCTTATCAGTTATCGCTTGTCGCTCTTATCAGTTGTCTTAGCCTATATCCTTTGTCTCAACAACATTCCTACTGGAACGTGCGCCCTTGTTTCTTCCACAGAGTACTTCCTATTCTTGTTCTACTTTTCCAGAGTATATAAGCAGCTCTAGTTTGCCGTGTAAATCACCACCATTATCAGTACGCTCTTATCAGTTGTTACATTAAAGTCTGGTGGAGACGTTATCAGTTCGGCCACATTTCCCATAGTTGTAATAAAATTATTGCTCCGTCGACAGACCTCGGTATTTCTCGTCAGACGATACGAATAAACCGACTTACATGCTTTTTTATCTGGACAGTTTCGGACAAAGGGTGCGCTGCAGAAGGTTCGCTCCGGGGCTGCAGGTTCCACTTGACGTAATCAATTTGCCCAGCGCCGGTATTCCGCCGCGGAAGCGCAACGCGTGAATCATAACGGTATGGAACTTCCGTTACGGAAGCGACTTGTGCAACGCACTGCATAATGTGCTACAGATTATCGGCATGTGTGATTGTGTTTCAATTTTTGTGTCTCTAACGAGCGCATGTATATGAAACTGGGGAATCGTGGTTCATGACAATTTACAATCGTAGAGTAAAAGAAGTGTATATTTTGCTGTGAAAAGGGGAAAATCTGTAAAGTGAGTGGTCGAGTGGCCTAGACGGGAAATCCTTCGATTCGTTTGACGTGCTGATCGTATATGCACCACCTGCTATTATCTGGTATTATCTGATCGATTCACTGTTAGATATGGCTATTCACTGTTGTCGATGATTATTTATCAAGTTTAGGTCCAGCACAACCGTAGGACACGCTCGTGCCCTAGACCATTTCCAAAAAATGATTAGCTGACTTGTATACACCATGGAAATGAGAATGAAACAAACATAACGCTTAATCTTGGTCGCAACATTGAGCACACTGTGGGAAAAGTAAACAAACACGCTCCATGATCTTAGACCATTCGACTGAATTCAGACCACCAGTAAACATGTTTAGCGACTAATAAGATTCTTTCGGCAAATTAAGGTTATTCCACAGTCTAACCATGCGCTGAGCAAAACTCCCGTGCGCAACATGGTGCTCTGCTTCTGAAGTGGTGATTGGCATCCGCCATCGGATGGTCCGCTGCTGTTTTACGTCCACAGATACAGTGGAGTATTCCCTTACTGAAATCTACAGAGTCATTAACAGGTGAGCACAATGGGAAACAACGATTTCAACAACAGTTCCGAAAAGAACAACACACAATACAGTTCGTCCAAAAACAACAGAAGCTCACAATAATGAAGGCAGACAGTCGGCATAGAAATTAGGCTTTATCCACTTTAAATCGCTCCACTTCACTTCCCTAAAACTGTTTCGAAGCTGGTTAGGGAGGCATAAGCAGCTTCGTCCAGCATCTCTCCATAGCTCCATATTCGTCATGCTCATCCTGTTGTCGTCGTGTTGTGGTTGGCCCTTTAATTTGATCAAGTATGAGCCGATGGTGGCAGGATGAATCTGCACTTCTGCGTGCTGTACAATGGGCCCAAGGCGCCGGTCGCCTAGATCTGCAGTCCATCGGCTACTTCCAGGGTGGAATTTGAGCTGGCTCTTTCTCGCCTCCTCTTGGCATTCGCGCACGAGTGGATTGCCGTTGCAATGTGCTGGAGTTCATGACCTTCACGTCAGAGCCGCTGGTCGATTTTTACCTCCTGCATTTCTACTGGTGCAGAACAAAGTAACTAGGAAAGTGCACTCGCTGTAGCGGGCACTGGGTGACCGAAGCGAACAGCGATGGGCAGTTTATTGATTGAACAGGTTGAACTGGTGGAAAGAACTCTCGCTCGCAAACGGACCGACGAAAGTCTTTCGATTTGGAACGTTCGGACCGGACCAACTGTTAAACGCTTCCATTTCGTCGGTGTTCGCGGCTCACTAATGGCTCACACCTGCGCAACAGTGGCGCACCACTGCGCGGTTGTGCGATAAGTGCGCGGTTGTGCACAATGGCGACAGACACACGGACACCACGAAATACAGTTTTTCCGAGTATATAGGGCCAACCACTGCGCAACAATGGCGCACCACTGCGCGGTTGCGCGATAGGTGCGCGGTTGTGCACAATGGCGACTGACACACGGACACCACGAAATACAGTTTTTCCGAGTATATAGGGCCAACCACTGCGCAACAATGGTGCAACACTGCGCGATAAGTGCGCGGTTGTGCACAATGGCGACAGACTTACGGACACCACGAAATAGAGTTTTTCCGAGTATCTAGGCCCAACCACTGCGCAACAATGGCGCACCACTGCGCGGCTGCGCGATCAGTGCGCGGTTGTGCACAATGGCGAAAGACCCACGACACCACGAAATACAGTTTTTCAGAGTATATAGGGCCAACCACTGCGCAACATTGGCGCACCACAGCGCGGCTGCGCGATCAGTGCGCGGTCGTGCACAATGGCGACAGACACACGGACACCACGAAATGCAGTTTTTCCGAGTATATAGGGCCAACCACTGCGCAACAACGGCGCAACGCTGCGCGGTTGCGCCATAAGTGCGCGGTTGTGCATAATGGCGACAGACACACGGACACCACGAATTTCAGTTGCGCT
>JAQGAU010003117.1:0-13876 GCA_034698045.1 Paramacrobiotus richtersi
AGGTATGTTTTAGAACATTCATTTCTGCATCTAGTTATGTTGATCAGGCAGTTTAAAATTGTGACGTGTTGATGCAGTAAATTCTGCCGCATATCGACCCAACCACTGGGAACTTGCCCTTAAGCTCTTTTTGCTAATGATATAACTGGACAGTTTAACAAGGGCAGTTTCATTTTGTTGTGACAGTATGTTGCGGTTCAGTGTTTTTATCCCATCGACGCCGTACTGCGCAGATGCAGACAAGAACTGGTCTTTTTCATGGGTTTCTCACGGAAGTGTATTTAGGTGACCTTTGAAAGCACAGCCTATTTAGCACAGGAAAGCGAGAAAACGAATCTGAGCACCTGAATCTGATTAGGTATACGTGTACCGTTTTTATCATGAATGCGAATCCACCATCCAATTAGTAAATGAATGCTTATCTACCATACAAGAGTATGAATTACACGACTAGCTATAAAGCAGGCATTGTTGGCACCCGTACTCTGCGTCCTCGTTTCACTGAACAAGTTCCAAGACGATGTGATAAAATTTAGCATGAATGTCGCTTTCGTCATGTGCACTAGCACCTGGTTCGCAATAGCTATTTGGAAACAGAAATGATGCATATTAGTCGCCAAAGATTAGTCACTGACTGTAGCAAGATTTCTTCGGTTGGTGCCGCCAGAACTGCGGAAATTATCAGCTATTCACACAAAATTATGAGAGAGAAGTTCTGTCAGTCCCAGACGACAACATTTTAGTTTCGCCGCCACTTTACAAGCTACATACGTGTTTTTCTTATACAATAATATTATGTACCGTATCACAGAGGTGGTGAGATGTGTGATACTTCCCGTGTCGATGTGCGTGGTTCATGGTGACTGCTACAGCCTGCACGGGTTACATTTGTTGCACAAACAAATTGATAATTCCGTAGCTTGTGTGATATGACTGGTTTTTTACACATCCACTGGCTAGGTGCATCTGTTCGACACGACCGCTCGGTATTCGCGTGTATTATGCAGAAGCTGGAACATTCTTGTCTACTTGTGGTGTTAAGTTGTTAACCCAGTTTTGCAATGTTTACACAGCAATCTGCGGAATCGGACGACTAAATACTACACCCTAGTCAAGATGACAGAGGGAAGTAATGCAATGAAATTACAAAATTTATTAAACTAAGCAGCGATAGTGCTGTCCGCCGGTACCGGATACATTTGGAAGTCGAAATTAAATGGAGACTATGCAATCATGTACAGTAACAAATCGCTACCATAGTCCGTACTGTATAACTAAGTCCATCCTACCAAATCTGAACCGAAGGGTGGCGCAAGGAGATCTATGTCTGAGTAAAAACTAACGAATAAATCATACTTGTAAACAAAGCGCAACGTTCTACCAACGATCAAATGAAGTCACAATCCACACTGCCACCAATACCATTCACCATTCCAGGACGATTACGAGCTTCTCGTCGCAGCAAGTCTTGAGTAAGCTGTGCAGAGTGATGCGGTTCAGCTTTTTCAGATCCAAATCATCCAGATGGTCGCGAGACCATTTCTTGCCACTAAACTGGTTGCCGCTGCAGGGGTCAGCACTCTGGCAGCCATTGAGGATCTTTCGAAACAAAATCAAATTAGTACGACACTGACAAAAATCGAATTATAATATTATCAACTCGAATTCTTTAACCGTGCAGCGGCCCGCAAGTTTTCCAGTTGGTACAGAGTACAATAACACATCCTTACAGTTTTTGGCAAAAGCATAGGTTATTATGCCTGAGTCAATTATTTATTTATTCGTTCAATTTTTTTATAGGCCTCCCCAGTGTTAGAATTTTGGTAGAAGACCAGCTTATTGTTCATCAGACACCGTTATGAACGCATGAAATTCATACGTCGCCTTAAACTTCGTAAGCATGAACTACAGAGCCCGGATCAAGACCTACGATTAACCCGGAGTTTGCACAACATAATCTTCTCGATTACAGCCTTCCTACCTCCACCAGTTCTTCAGGCAACTCTGAATCCTCGCTGTCAGCAATCGATTCCTTCAAGCGATCCACATCCGCATCGGTCAAGAGCGGCAGACTGCTGTCCATTCGATTCCATAAGGTCACCACTGGGAGTCCTCCCTCAATCCTGCCTTTGGTGATATGCACGATTAGCTTTAAACCGAATGTATCCGACACAAATGGCCGATGCTGAAGCGTGAAGAAGAGCACAATTTGAAACAACGTCATGATAAGAGTCCAACGACTGGGTTTGATGCGTCAACGCGCCCAATGAACTTCTACTGATTTAGGCAAGATCAAAGATCTACGGAAATTAGCACTGCATGGCAACTGGCAGTACCAAAACGTGACATTGTCAAAGTATCAGAACTCTACACACAACAGAGATTCTGATCGTTTGATGTAGCCAAGGTATAGAATCTTCCACTTATTCACGCACCCAAGAGCTTTCATGCTTATTGGCATGGTAAAGAATGGAATATGCCGGATTGCATGCAATTATTATAACTTTCGTTCGCTAAATATTCCCTAAGATGATAAATAAACGGGCGGAGGATCTTTACCATATATCCCGACAGCTTTACCGTGACATCCTTCAGCACCAGACTGCGGCAGACGGACGCGAACAAATTCAGTTCCTGACAAAGGTAGCTGACGAAGTTTCCAAAATAGTCGGCCGCAAGAGTAGCGGCGGACCACCTCCAAGAAATGTTGGCCAGGATTAACTTCTCCAGACGGGATAGGTGATGTTCCTGAAAAAGTAAGTTAACGAATAAATTACAGCACTGCAGATTGTAGCTCACCTTTCAGTTGTCTGCAAACTTTTTTTCCACTATCTTGTGCCCTGGTTTAAATTTCCACTATGTACCATTTCGCTCAAAACGTAATTTGAAATTTATTTATTCATACGAGCGTAGGACCTATGCGTGTACGCTGGAGTAAGTAGGAATGCAAACCTAAAGAAAACTTAAAGTTCTTCAAAACTGAAAGGCATCAGTATCCCGTTTACCTGCATAATTGATCGAAACAGGCGCCCGGTGCACACCAGCGAAGCGTAACACGGTTTGTCCTTCCAGCGACTGCGGCGGTTTTCCAAGCCGGTATTGACGATGATCTTGACCTGGGTAGTCCAGCGTTTGAGCAAACAAACGCCGGGAATCACACTGTTTTTCTCTTCAAGCAAACGGAGAACGCCACAAGGAACCGAGTTCAAAATACAATTCCACCTGCTGCAAACCCCGCCTATCTTGGCTTGCACCGCACCATCGAGGATACTGAAGATCTCAGCCAGCAGTTCTCTAGGAAGAATACCATTAATGGGTGGGAAATCTGAAGTCTGATCGATAATGGAGGCAGAACACTGCATCGAAGCTTCCAAAGGTACATCTTTTGACATCTTTTTCAAAGCCGACGCTTGATGCTCCTCCTCACTGGACCGCTTCTGTGGTGTTACATTTGCTTCCGTAAGTGCTTCACACGTTACTCTCAACATCCTCAACAGCTTTTCCCCCTACAAATGAATACAAACCCATCTTTACAGCCCAGCAACCCTAGCGCAAGCAAAACGTTTAGAAACTCTAAAGATGCTTCGTACTGCGTTCACCTCGAATTCTGGATAGTACCGATTCGGATAGTCCCGATTAAAGCTCTGACGGGATCGATCGATGGCTTTTAGAACATGCAGAACACCACCATCAATGTGCGTTGCCACAATCAATTCGTGCGAACTGTTCTTGTTAAAACGATCCACCAAATGTTGATCAACTGGTGCAGTTTCGTACGGACTCGGTGACGGAAGCCCGCTGGAAACCCCACTCGGCAAATGCATTTGTGCCTTGACAAACTCGCCTTTTCCCACCAAGAGTTTTGATTTTGCTGTCAGCTTGTCTTCGCTGGACCGATCCCGGATATAATCGGCATGAACAATCTCCACAAGCGTCCCACTAGAAGTTGTGGCCCGAACCAAGCCAAAAGCCCAGGAATAACCGAAATCACCCATTAACAGGATTCCAGGATACCATTTCGCTGGCTCTCCCGAGCTGCGACGAATCAGTGCTTCAACAGGCTGGTCCTCGCTCTCGACGATAGCATGACGGTATTTGTATAAATACAGATCGCTGTGATAGATCTGGCCGAAGGGTACCAGCTGAACGCCAGTTCCACACATGAAATCAACCATCAAGCCCTCCGAAGCGCAGTCAGTAACTCGACCCAACTGGAGTATTCCATCGTCTCCTCGAACCTCGACGGTTGTCCAGTGGAACTGCCTGACCATGTAAGTCATTGCAAAGAGAATAGCCGAAATCAATATGAAAGCTGATTTGGAACGTTATCAAATTTCCCGTAATCATATAAAATTACGAGAAGTCCAAAACGTACCGTTACGTACGAATGCTGTAGAAATACTGTAGTCACGATAGAATCTCGGTTGCAGGCTTGCAGCCTAAACCATGCAATTTGAAACGTGAAACTCCAACCGGAAAATAATTTTACTGCCGCCTTTCGGCGGTGGTTCTGTATGTTTTTCGACTGGATTCCCTGCCACACCGGCTACCCGGCTACTACCACATGCACGATTGGTAGCGTCGGTATTTTGGCTGCCCTTCTCTGATCACATAAATTTGGACAATTATTCGCGTGATGAATGCAATGCAAAACGTCAAGGTGATCTTTGGAGTCAAATCGCTCAGCCGGTAACGCTCATTAATCCAGGAACAACATCCAGGCGACAAAAACCATAAACAAAGATAAATTAGATCAGAAGACAGAGCAGATTAATTAATAAATTAATCTTTTGAATTTGTTCTATATTTTGCTTAGCGTTTCAGGATTTCCATTGACATAACCAAAAAACTCTGACAGGATCAGTTGGAATTTATTATGCGGGCATCTCTGATACCATAAACACCAACAAATACAACCAGACGCTTCGTGGTCAACAACATATAGTGGATAGAAAACAGAAAACGCGAGGACAAACAAGTCAGAGCGGGCCCAAAGGACCCAAAGAAACGGCTGCGGCGATGGACTTTGCAAACGATGTACTGTACTGTAATACCATCAGATGCATTAAAATTTTTAACTTTCCGTCTCAATGGCAAGGCGAGAACTAACGAATGCTATCACTGTTGGTATTTTTACAGTTGTTACTTAGGTAGAACTATGTGTGCACCATCGTTCATAATTTGCCAAGTGCGGACAGCTAGAAGTTCCCGAGGTATGTTTCGCACTAGTGCCATGCGCTGCGTCTGTTCGGTTCTTCAGTCCTTCAATATTTTTTATTTTTACACCAGTATTAATGTGTGTTCTACACGTAGCTGCATGTTAACACGTCCTTTCCATCTAAAACAACTTTTATTGCCTGGACGTCGACGTTGGCCGTACATGCTATTCTTGAAAGCCAAGAAATACGTACAATCTTCATCGAAAATCACGGTTATACCATACGCACGAGTTTAACAATATTACGTCGCAGGCCATCGTACGCCAGAACAATGCAGACTGGAATACCTGATAAACACATGCAGGAATCGGTAATTCGGAAAAACGAAGAGAAACTGGTCTCATCAGAGCGGGCCAGCATAGTGACGACAATTAAAGCCAGACAACTATCATACTACATAACAGAAAAAAGAGCCGAATTTCTATGGGATTTGCACTATGGTAGTAATTCTTGTGGCGTCTGCACATACATGCAGTACACTTTGCGTACCCTGTATTATTTTCTCATTGTTGCTCTTGTACTGATACAGTGCTGCTGATACTGTACTAGTGTGTGGAATCTTGAGTTGAGTAAATTACATTGAAGTCTACATGCGAGAGCTCTGCAGTCATTTAATAGACCATTACATACTACTGTACAGTCCAGCGGGCTCAATTTAAGTAAACTACAAAGTTTAAGTTGCTTACAAATCTGCCAAACCAAAACCGACAGATAAAAAAGCGAGAAAATCTTACGTGTTGGTAAACGAAATTAAGCAAGGAACCTAATAAAACTGCATATTATTCCACCTAAGTTGAACTTCCCGATCTGTCTTGTAGTCAACGGGAGAGTTCATAAAGTCAGAAGGAATACGAGCTTCTCGTGGCAGCAAATCTTGAGTAAGCTGTACAGCGTGATCCGGTTTAACTTGTCCAGATCCAAATCGGCCAGATTCTCGGGAGACCATTCCTTGCCAGAGAACGGGTTGTTTTTCCGTGGATCGGCACTTTGGAGTGCGTTTAAGACCTGTTGAAACAAAATCACACGATCATATATAACATCGATCATATATATCAAATCACACTTTGATGCGGAAATGTGGCTTCCAGATTTTCTAAATGGGATGTTTACTCGATGCTACCGTATGGCTCATCTCATAACACCATCACATCCTTTCCGTAAGGTTTCAATAAAAGTGATATGTAGGAGTAAACCAGTCCCAGTTAAATAGTTCAAACCAGCTGTTCGTGATTGCAAGTTTCGTACCTCCACCATTTGTTCAGCCAGTTCAGGCAGGACACCACCAGCCGTCACTTCTTTCCAACGATCCACGTCTGCATTGGTCAACACCGGCAGACTGCTGTCCATCCGATTCCACAAGCTTTCCACATGTATTTCGCCCTGAATCCATGCTTTGGTGATGTGCACGATTACAGACGTTCCCGGTGACTCTGAACCGCCACCTGGAGAAATCTCAGGCAATGCCGGATGCTAAAGTAAAGCAGAAAGAGAAATTAACATTCATCGAAATCAACAGAAAACTGATCAGGATTCCGCAGGGCTTTGGTTTGTACTGAACACGATTAATGTAAAGCAGTGATAAGAACCATAGCGATGGCAACTGACAGTGGCAATGTCATGCAGTACCGAAACATGTCACTGCGATTATAAAACATGGCAACATCTACCAATAGGGCGGAGGATAAGACAGGTTCTTGCCTTATAGCTCAGTTTCGACAGCGCCACAGTGACATCCTTCAGCACCAGTGTGTGGCAGACGGACGCGAACAAATTCAGTTCTTGACAGATATGGTTGAGGAGGCCGTGGAACCGGCCGCTTGGCTCGCGAAAGGAGGAGTCCAACTGCCAATAAGCCCACTGCCACGAGATGTCGACCAGCATTAACGTCTCCAAACGGGACAGGTGATGCTCCTGAAAAGGCCACTGTTAGTTCGCCTAACATGTAAACTGATTGAACCTAACAATTGTAAGCTCTTCACTTTGAGACGCTGTCAATCTTCGCACTTTCTAAATAATGCAACAGTTTTAAAAACTGGAAAATCAGCAGGATGTGACCTACCTGCATAATCAAGCAAAACATCCGCCCACTGCACATCAGCGAACCGTAATGCTTTTTGTCCTCCCAGCGGTTGCACAGGTTTTCTAGGCTGGTATTGACGACGATCTTGGTCTGGGCAGTCCAACCGTTAAGGAGACAGACACCCGGAATGCTACTGTATTTTGCCTCTGGCAAGCGAAGAACACGACAAACAGGCACCGTGTTCAAAATGTGATTCCATTGACTGCATACACGGCGCAGCCTGACTTGCGCCCTACCGTCGAGGCAACTGAAGATGCAGGCCAGGATTTCTTTTGGAAGAACATTATTAACGGCTGTTGGGCTCGCGATAGTACAAGAATCACCCACAAATTCGAATATGCAGCCATATAGATATCCAGATCGATTAAAAGGGGGAGTGGAGAAGAAAGCCGGTGTTCGAGTAGCAGTCAGTAAATCATGGCCCGGACTCGCATGCGACAGAACTTCCGTAAACAGTTTTTTTACAGTGGACATGCGATCGTCTTCGTCGTCATCGATGGATCGTTTCTGTGGCGGTTTTGCGGCTAGAAGGGATCCAGGTGTCAATCCAAGCATACGCAGCAGCTCTTCGCCCTAAAAATGCAAAAAATTTAAATATATAAGGGCTATTGATAGTTCCGAGCAACAAACAACAACCCTATGTTGCGTTGGCCATTCGTGTGCGCGCGCCTGGAACTAGTAAACAGGGATTTGGTATTGCTTTCGATGGACACATGACCAATACAGACAGGCGCGAAAATGAATAGTGCGCGCAACATCCGGCTTTTGCTCAATCCACTGAGAAAGTTTAAACACATACAGGTGTACTAAAATTATTGTTTTGAAGCAATTCTTCTGAAATTTGTTGGATAAGTGCACTTATATACGAATATTGTGTTGAAACAAACCCAGCCTCGAAACATTTTTTCGAAATTTGAAAACACATTTTTTTATTTGATTTTAAAATTTGAAAAAAATGCTCTAGGGTTTCGCGGGAAACACTGTATAGCCATAGGCAAAGACAATAAACAACACCCATATTTCTACAGTGGTTTTGAAACTGGAAAGATGGAGCCACATTGTCCGTTTGGCGAGACCTGATCGGCTTTATAAATGGTCAACAAATTTCAAGAAATGTCTGCCCCTCTCAGAATCCACTTTCTCACCAATTTCCTCCGAACTAGATCGGTAACGGATTACCCACATAATTATGACGCTGACGTCAAAAACAGTCGAGAAACATTTGCAAGAAATCTCAGAATGAATCAAAATGAATTACAACAATTTTCTGATTCATTTTTAAAATTTTATTCCAGTGATCATCATATTTTGATGTGCATTTCTTCAGTGTTTCACCTAGTCAAACTGGACAGAAACAGGATTTTTGACTGCGCTCACCTCGATTTTCAGACAGCTGTGTTCCTGATAATCTCGATCAACATTCCAGCGGTACTGATCCGTGACTTTTAGCACATGCAGCACACCCCCATCAACGTGCGTTGCCATCCGCCGTTCCTCTGAACAGTTGCCATTAAAACAATCCACGATATGTTGATCGACAGGTGCAGTTTTATAAGGCGCAGGAGACGGAGACCCGCTGGATATCCCACTCGGCAGTGGGATTTCTTCCTTGACATACTGGCCCTTCTCCAACAGGAACTGGTGAAGTTTGTCTGCGCTTTGTCGTTCCCGGATATGCTCGACAGGAATGATCTCCAATGAACTGCCACTCGGTGTTGTGGCTCGAACTAAGCCAAAACACCGTCCACAGACTTCTCCTATTAATAATATTCCAGGACACCATTTCGCTGGCTCCTTTGAATTAAAACGAATCAGGACGTCAACAGGGGAATCCTGGCTCTGGGTGCTTGTAGTACTGTCTTTGTGCGAATCTAGCTCGCTGTGGAAAAGCTGGCCGAAAGGCGCTAGCTGGGCACCAGTTCCACAATCGAAATCAACCATCAAACCTTCCAAAGTGCAGTCAATAACTCGACCCAGCTGGAGCAGTCCATCAGCTCCTCGAACATCAACAGTATTCCAGTGCAAATTTTTTACTGACTGGTAGTACGACATTTAACAAATACGGAGGAAAAGACTGATAGGCGATCTGATGATTCTGCTCTGCAAGTAAACAGCTGCCAAGTGCTATCTGAGCGAAACCTTCGAGAATATCATCGTTCGAAAATTATGATAACGTTGGTTACGTTTTATCCTGACTGCCAACCGGTGTGCCACAGGGCTGACTGCCATCCCCTCATGCCCCTGTGATACGTGGTTCTGCTTTCCATATTTTCAAGTTTTATATGTGTAGCATTGATTTGTGCGAAGACCGGCACATCTTACTTGTTAACTAGGAAGTTGCAACAGTAGTTAGAAATTCCCCTTAAAAACAAGAAAACATCTTCCATCTCCTTAGTCCCCAAAACGCAAATAGCATTTCCTCGTCGAATTTCCACGCTAATCCGTTACCGTAAGAATTCTGTAGTGCGGGGATTTCTGTTGTTCTCTCGGATCCTTCGTCCCAAGTTTTCAATCATTGTCGAGGAACACCCACCGGAATGAAATACCAGATTAATTAATTACAAAGTAAACCACTGGATATTCAATCATCGTTTTTGCGCCCGCGTTGTCAGAATTATAACGCATGCCAAAGGGCCGGCAACGGCAAAAAAAGGAAGAAAACTATGTTGTGCGCAGGATCAGATATATAGAACTAAAAAGGAAATCATATATCCCATAGTTAACAGAAGGCAACATTAAACTCAAGTTACACTCGATGCACGATCCGTATTTCTAGCCACCGATAGATTTCACCATTCCAGAACGATTACGAGCTTCTCGTAGGAGAAGGTCTTGAGTAAGGTGTGCAGAGTGATGCGGTTCAGCTTTGTCAGATCCAATCCAGCCAGATCGTCGCGAGACCATTCCTTGCCACAGAAATCGTTTTCGCTGCGTGGATCGGCACTCTGGCAGTTGTAGAGGATCTTTCGAAACAAAATCAGAGGAATAAGACACGGATAGAATCAGTTGGGATAATTATCCTATCGAAAATTTTAACCGAGCAGCGGCCAGGACATTTGCCAGTTGGTACACAGACCGCAATGCACATGTTACGAACACAACACATACTTACAGTTTTCAACAAAAGTAATATGACATTATGCCTGAGTAAGTCAATTTCTAAATATTTAATTTCACGTTTCGTTTATTTAACTTTTTACAAGAATTCTTGGTGGAAGACTAGCGTAACTAGACATCTCCGTGCTCGCATAAACTTCCTAGTTAGCCTTTAAATTGCGTCTAGGGCTTTTAAAGAACTACGATTAATTCCAGAGTTTACGAAACACAATCTTCTTAGTTCGTACCTCCACCAGTTGTCCAGCATAATCCAAATCCTGACTGTTAGCAATCAGTTCCTTCAAACGATCCACATCCGCATCTGGCAAGAGCGGCAGACTGCTGTCCATCCGATCCCACATCCTCCCCACAGGGATTCCTTTCTCAATCCTGCCTTTGGTGATATGAACGATTAGTTGTACACCGCGCGTATCCGACCACCATTGCCTATCCTAAAGTGTAAAGACGGACAAGAATTCAGACCACGATAATTATGATAAGAGTCCAGTGTCTGCCCATGATGTGGCCATACGCAGGGGACAGGACTGTACTGAAACCCTGATATGTATGATAAGTGTCCATTATGTTGCGTCATCTATGGAAACTGTAACTACATAGTTATGGCAACTAGCAGTAGCCGTTACACAACAAAACAGGACACGACGACCAATCACACACTGCACAAAGGATGTCCTTACCTTAAATCCCGAAAGCGCCACAGTGACATCCTTCAACACCATGCTCTGGCAGACGGACGCGAACAAATTCAGTTCCTCACACAGGTGGCTGAGGAAGTTACCAAAATGGTCAGCCGCGAGAGTCGGGGCGCACCACTCCCAAGAAATGTTGGCCAGCATTAACTTCTCCAGACGGGGCAGGTGATGTTCCTGAAGAGGCAAGTTACCAACACTACAGTCATTTCAGGCTGAAACTGACACTTAAGTTGCTCACAGCAGCTTTAATTTATTCAGTATCATTTTCTTGCGTGTGTACTGTAATTCCGATATACAGTCTGTATAGCTACACCAAGCAGAACCTAACTGTGTGTTTATTTACCCGTACCAGCGTACGTATGCAAACCATCAAGGAGCCCTCGAAGTTCTCCAAACTCAAAAGCATCCGTACTTGCTTAATTGACCAAAACAGGTTCCCAGTGCACATCAACGAATCGTAAGACGTTTTCTCCTTCCAGCGATTGCGCCGGTTTTCCAAACCGGTATTGACGATGATCTTGGCCTGGGCAGTCCAGCGTTTGAGCAGACAAACACCGGGAATGATACTGTCTTTCTGCTCGGGCAAGCGGAGAATGCCAAGAACTGGAACCGCATGCAAAATATCATTCCATCCGCTGCAAATCCCGCGTAGCTTCGCTTGCACCGCACCATCGAGGTAAGTGAAAATCTCAGCTAACAGTTCTTTTGGGAGAATACCGTAAATTGGTTGAAAATCCAAGGATCGATCCAAGATGGAAGCGCAGCCTGAACAATGAATCGTAGAAGCTTCCTGGCAAGAGGTCCGGTTTAGAGGTACAGCTGCGGTCGACATCTTTTTCAAAGCCGACGTTTGATCTTTTCCGTCACTGGACCGCTTCGCATTTGCCGGAAGTGCGTCAGACGGGACTCCCAGCATACGCAACAGCTTATCTCCCTAAAAAGTAATATGAAATCAATCTCAACAGCTTCAAGCTTATCAGCCCTACTGAAATTGGTGCGCGCAAAGCGTTTCTAGCAACAAATAGCGCTGTCTATCCGAACACATAGCTGCACCAAATCCGTCAGTCTATTCGAAGCTATCGATTTCTGTCGTTAGAATTAAATAATGTTTTCAGTTTAGAAACTCTAAAGATGCAGGTTACTGTGTTCACCTCGAGTTCTGGATAGTACAGATTCTGATCATCCCGATTGAAACGCGGACGGAATTGACCGCTGGCTTTCAGAACATGTAAAACACCACCATCAATGTGAGTCGCCATCATCCGTTCGCGCGAGCTGTTCTTGTTAAAACGATCCACCAAATGTTGAACAACTGGTGCAGTTGTGTAAGGTCTCGGAGACGGAGACCCACTGGAAACCCCACGCGGCAGATGCAATTCTGCCTTGACAAACCAGCCCTTTTCCAACAAGCGTTCTGATTTTGATTCAATACACAAGAGTTCGGATTTTGATTCAATACTGTCTTCACTGGGCTGTTCCCGGATATGATCGGCAGGAACAATCTCCACCAGAGTGCCATTAGGAGTTGTAGCCCGCACCAACCCGAAAGACCAAAGCAGCTGCCTCATCCTGGGCGCATTTCGTTTCGCACATCGTTTTTGCCCAGTTTTCAATGGTCCGTGGAGAAAATGCATTGGATTAGAGGGATCATAAACAACGAAGATTCAGCTAACAAGCAGTCCAAATACAGTAATATCCATCAGTTCGATGTTCGTTAAGACCTCTACTGCGTTAGGTTCGTTGTACCGTATCGCTCCGGACCACGCTGAAACAGAAATAGCAGCAACAATTCCAAATGCAGACTACTTTAGCAGCTGTAAAGGATACGCATGATATACCGTTGCATAATGAGAAAATACCAGGAAACTGCCAGCGAATTTCAACAATCATATCCGCAACGGGCGTGATCACTGACCTTTGTTGCACTGATTATGCGACACCTGGACGTAAATTCATGTAAATACATGTATGTATGGCTCATTTACCACGACACTGCACAAAAGCGAGACGTGGTATGGAATCATTCTCGGTGGACGGTATGGTATCGTAATCATTCTCGGACCGATTTGCACATGAATCATCTGCGAAAATGTCCGAGTCGTATCTCTGAAAACAATAATTCTAGTTTGAATGTCAGTGCTGGTATCATGAAGTATGTACGAACTACGAAGTGGCCTCCAGCCATATAATTTAAAATTTTAAACGAGTTTGGTAAGGCTGTCGTGTGTGCGAAACGGATTCCCGAATCGCTCGCAGCCAGGTTCAGGCGTAAAAGAGCAACAGATTCCGTCAGACGTCGAATCTGTACTACCGTATGTCCATTTGGCAGTTTGATTATCATAAAGAGTAATGTAAACCGGTAAGCACATCTGCTGATGCGAGGTATGGTAACCGCTACCATTATCAAATTATGCTTTTTCATCTTCGCTGCATTACGTTATAGCCCTCGTTCCGCATGCAAGATTGAAGCTGTTCCCCTATTTACCATACTAGGGAAAGCAGTTAATGCTCATTTCCAATACAGTATTTATTGTACAGGAACGGATAGTCCGTTCGTGTACTGTGTACATACGCGATCTCTCGCCGAATTGTCCAAGACGATAAAAACGGCCTCTGGGACTTGCATCGGACTGTGGTATGTGACAAGTTACAACTATCGGAGGACGAAAAGTATAGCGATATCAACACCTATACTAAGGGTGGGTCTCGAATTCGAAGCGAATCTCGATACGGTACGGAGGCGTGGCTAAACGAAGATACGGTTCGCG
>JAQGAU010003118.1:0-13867 GCA_034698045.1 Paramacrobiotus richtersi
CATCCAGTTGCGTGGCGATAATGTGATTGCCAGCAAATGGGAACAGTTCGCGATTCAGCCGCTAACCCATACCTTTGGAATCAAGTACGACTACAACTCCATCACACACTATCCGGCTTTTGCGTTTTCCTTATCCGACGGGCCCACTTCACTACCGAAGAAGGGACTTATTGTTCGCATGGGACGATATGCTCGCTTAAGTCCGGGTGACATTGCGAAAATCAAAATCGGATACAAATGTCCATTACGGATAAGGACTGCATCGGCTGGACACATGGCGGAACTGATCGAACCATTTCCGATTTTTTCATTGGAGCCAATGTCGTACAGTCAGTGCAAACTGCAGTTCAACGATTACTGTTCGTCTGATTCTGCGCTCAAGTTTTCCTGTGACACCACGCGGGGTTTGATGATCAGCTGTCTGGACAACGCCACAGAGTCTGTACTTCGCGAAATGTCCAGTGTTATGGCAGAAGGTGCACTGCGGGCAGTACGGATCAATGCGACTGAAACGACCTTGGCAAGGTACAGTTTCACTCCCCTGCGACGACAAGTAATATCCTTGCAAATCAAAAACTGTACGACCAACCGCGTTACCGGCAGACTCATCCCACTCAACTTTACGAATCTGCTAGATTTCGGGGTGATCGGTTGCTCTGGACTTGTGGTTATGAAGGGGGACTTTGTCAATTCCAGAAAATTAAGAATTGTTGATTTCATGGGTTCTACTATTACAACGTTACAGATGCGTACCTTCACCAATTTACCCGATCTCCAGATCATAACTCTGGAAAGAATATGGAACGACGAGGGAAGTGAATATGACAGATTTGATGGCCCGATGCAAACGCATCTGCACAACCTCCACTGCAGCTGCGAGTTTGCATGGTACCGGCAATGGTGGAGAGCCAATAAGAAGCTGAAACTCAGAGTGGAACGAGGAGAACTGTTCGCCATAGCTGGCGCCTTCGAAAGTGGCGTGTACAACAAGGAGGATATCTACCATCCAATTGATTGCAAAGCTTCTCCATTTCCGCTTGGAGCACAGTGGATCAATTATTATACTCAGATTGAATATTCCATCAATGAGCCAGACTGTGAGAAGTTTCAGCGGTGCCGAAATGTTTTGCAAGCTCTTTCATCTGATTGCATCAAGTTTTGATACCGATAATATTGGACAAATTATCAGAATGCCGTTGCTAGAGTATCGTGTGCGCGCGCGAAGATACAAAAACTTTCGCGGATGACAATGGGCGACGGCCGTCACGACTGTCGTGCTTGGCTCGTCTTGTAGCTTTTCTCATCCTCTTTCAAAACTGGGCACGGTACTGACTACACACACACACCCTTTCGGTTTACACCCTTTTGGCTACATGCACGACCTTTGTTGGCGTTTTTTATTTCGAGTTTTATGAGCAGCCTTGATGAACAGTTACTGAAACTGAAAAGCTCTGGAAGTGGCGAATATGGATGTTCTCATTTGAGTATTGCTCCATTTTTGGCAATGGAGCTCGTGGTGGATGCTTCCATGATAGAAAATCCCCGCGAATGAAGCTGTCTTGTGCCTTCACTTTTAATGATACTTTTCACATTTCCGGTTAATGCACTGCTTGCACAAAACAACACATTCGTTAAATCAGCCGATTTAATTAAGACGGTCCTGGTTACTACAGATCTCACATCCGAATTGGTCTCGTTGTTGACCCGGCTTGGGGACAAGCCGGGTGTATCGAAAACGTGGCGACCACTGACGTGGTTATGGTCGGCTGTGGTCGTCGCTTCCGCTGACCTTTGTTGTCGACGGTGGTTGTGGTTGTCTATGACCTTTTGTAGTCAACAGTGGTTGTGGGCAAATGTGGTGACCCTCTTCGAAGTGCTACTGCGCAGCCCAATTCGGGTTCGAATTATGACGCTTAGTAACAACGCCTCAGCTAACAGATTCATACAGACGTACGTGGGTTGAATTTTTTTTTATACCTTTTTGGAATGAAAAAGCCTCCCCTGGGGGTTGGGGGGCGCTTCGTAATTATTTCACGGCAGAAAAATAAGCGATTTTTTCCGAAGAGGTTTATCATTACTGTGTCACTGTTTCAATGTGTACTGACAAATAAGCTTTAGGGCCCTCCGACGCTCGAAACTCCCTAGCAATAGGTGCAACGAGCCGTGTACGCACAAAGGCTAGATAACACAACCAGGGCAACAGCTTCCGCGTGTCAGACTTTGCTTTCATTATATTTATAAACAGTTTACTGACTAAATTATATTCGATACCATAAAACAGAAGCGGTTTCCGATTTAAGCATGCTTGCGATCGGTGATAATTCGTACGAAAAGCGTATTTACACCAGCCCGCTGGTTAAATTGGTATGTCGGAATAACCCCGACGCCCCAGAGGTTTGCAAGCGCGTCAGAACGTAATCGCCGAAAAACGTGAACGCCTTAGAACACAAGTCTGTAACAACTAGAACGCGTAAGTACGTCAGCGCGTTCGAAAGAAAGCTCGTAAACACGAAAGAACTTAGTGTTTCAAAAATACAAATGCGCAAGAAAACAAGCGCGTCGTCAGTGCGTAAGCGGGTAAGATCGTAAGCGCGCTTGAATGCAGGAGAATACCAAAAAGTGCGTAATAAAACGCGCAGACAATTAAGGTAAACTGGTTAGAACACGGGTGTGTAAATACGGGTATGTATGCTATTTAGAACGCAAGCGCGTAAGTATGTAATCTCGTAAGCACGCAAGCGTGTTAGCGCGCCAGTAAAGAACGCCTGAAACTACTGTACAATCTGTACTAATGTAATGTAATATCATATATTATATTCAGATTTTCTTGTTGATTGGTTTCTTTGTAATTGATTTCTTATGTATCTTAGCCTTTTAGGTAGTGGATTTTGTACTTTTTTTCACAATTCTTCTGCCAGTATTTGATATGATCCTTCTATTTGTTTGCGAAGGTAATGTCATGCATGTCGATGCATAACACCTGCTGGACCGAAATGGCCAGAGGAATAAACTTGTCTTGTTTTGACCACGCGCACAGCGCAAAGAGGTGGTCCAAAAAAATGCGACGGACAGCTTCGCTGTGGTGCATAAAGTTGCTTGGTTTTCCTTAGTAAAATAAATTGATAAAGTGGTTAGCAGGCGTCGTGCCCACTCGTGCGAAAAAGGCATCATACACTTCACGGTCAGAGTCAGCTGACCAGTCAAAATACCATTTATTGTGTTTGGAGAATGTGTACGATAGAGTGGCTAAGGTACACTTCTTGACATTTTTAGAATTTTTTTTAATGACTCCAACACCTGAAATCCTTGAAGTAAGGTGCAAGAGCACAAAAAGACGAAAATTAACATTTTCGTAGGCCACCGGGTCTCTGGTCAGTGCAGTTATGGTCAGTCTAAAACTTTTAGTTTGTTACTCTGAACCTCTAGTCTCAATCTGAAAAAAACGGTACCCTTTAATACATCAAGGGTTCGTGTAAAAAACTGGGATCCCCATGATGTCAAATTGGCATCAGCGGGCGCTGGTGGGTTACTGACAACCGTTACGCCCAGAAGGCACCAATGCGCCAGGGTGCATACTGTAATGCACGTCAACAAACCGATAACAGACCATACAGACGGAATATCGACATCCCTCAAGCGAGAGGGGCACATCCGTCGAAATGTCTCCGCTTAGCGCTTTGTATGACCGCATGATATTATTAAACACCTGGGGTCAATTTGGGACCAATTAGGCACGGAGCCAAAACATCGCCGAAGCCGGGACGAAATGCCGCTGGACCTATTTTATGTGACCAAATGGGCTGGGACGAAATGTCGCTTGTCCCAAGTGTCGGCGCGCCGCGCGCCCAGCAATGGGCGCGCAATGGGCAATGTAGCAAATCTGAAACCCACCAAAACAGCTACGTACATCCCAGCTTTGAGACCTTATCCAGAGCGGTTTCGGCCAACCTTTGATTTGAGAAGAAGCCCACGGTATATCAGATTGAATTGTTTGTTAGTTGAAGTATTCGTGGGCTATATAAACTGAATCGTTCTAGAGATATCAGGGACAGGCTACCACAACTGGAAGCAAACATTCAGTGCTGCCCACTAAACAGACTGTGAAGTTCAGAGTCTGAACACGGCAACCGGTAGAGTTTCGTTGAGCAGGTGATTCTCAACAGATAATTAACTCGAAGTCGCTACTTTAAATAAACGGCCATAGAAGGCCAGTGCTCACTTGCTTGTAAACTTAATGCGACATAAAATGCAACAAACGTTATCTGTGGCTTTTCTGATCGGTCAGTTTTCTTTACCTGTAGAAGCATAATTATTTCATAATTGCTGCATGCACGGAAAAACATGGGTTTATCTGCGTGCACGGGTGACCGCACGGGTTATTACTCCGTGCACAGGTTCGGCGCGGGCTTCGACTGTGTGCACGGGGTATGTATTTCTTTTCGTATTCATCAATTTATTGTCTTAAATTACAGATTCATCAATGTATTTTTATACAGTTTTTCTCTTCTTGAAAACCGAAACAGTAACCTTTTTTATGCCATAATCTGGAATAACGATTACTCTTAACGTATTCCGTACGGGCGTAAAACGAGTGTTCTGGTCAAGTGATGCTCTGTTAAATTTAATCAAGCTTTGCTGTTCGTAGCGCCATGTTAAATGCCCTCGCATGACTTCGGGGTCGAAAGTAACTTCGCAGGTTCTTGCCCATAAACTGCCGCGGTTGCCCTTGCGATCGCATGAAGTCCGCATTCGACCCCTTGTTGCAGTTGGCATCTCTCCCGGTGCACTGTGACCTTGTCTACTTCCTGGAGTGTCATGAGATGACCGAACACTCGTTCCGCTTCTTCGGACAGAGCGCGTCCCAACGAACAGTATGAATGAAATTCATTTTCCCTTCGCACCAGAAGCTGCTAATGCAACGGCTCGTAGGTTACATGGACACCAAAATCACCATCCAGAACCCGTGCACGCAGCGGATACCTGTGAACACCCGTGCACGCAGCATCGACCTGATTATTTTCTTGGAACCCGCGAAATGATCTTGCCCTTTGAGCGAAGCGATGAGCAATAGGTCCGCGCGACAAGCCTGAAAGTCTTGTTCAGAAACGCGGCCTTAAATATTGGTGCGATATTGCACACACCCTTTCACACCCTTTGGCTATGCACACACCCATTTACCAACCTTTGGCTACCCCCACACTTTTTCGTATATTTTTTGCACGTAAGTACTCTGTAGAATACGAAATGAGCTTTTGGATGGATCAAAACCTTGGCTCTGTCTGTACATATATAAAAATTTGAGTATGGATCTCACAGGATCTCTTGTCAGATAGTATACAGTGTTATTGACATAGGGTACATTTGTTTAGCTGCACAACTACAGGCTGAATATAATAATTATGTACAAATCTTCATCTGCAATCAAAACATACAAAAGTATCTCTACGAAAACTTTATGCCCATCCTGAACCCAACTTCGTAAACAATTTACCATAAAAGTGTGTGCGTAGCCTTCACCCTAAATATTTCCCGCTTACCGATAAAAGCTATCAAACTGATAAAACTGCAGAGCGCAGTGTTAAATGTAACAATGAATGATCAGCAGTTACGGAATGCACTGACACAACATTCCACTCCTGTATGCATTCGAATGCAATGTCACCTAGGTAACAGTTTAATTCGCGAGGCACGGTCCTTACCGCTGTTCGTTTTCTGCTGTTTTCTTAGTGTGGGTAAGCGAGAACAGGTTTTAAAGGAAATGTGTGCGACCTTGATCTCTTCCAGATTCTTTTTACTGTGTAACTCATGCTTCAGGATACTTCGGAATTCTGGAGGCACTTGAACGATCGCCAGGATGCTAGTTTAATCTAAACGATGCGAATGAAAAAGAACAGTTTGTCTCTTTTTGTAGCTGTTTCGCGCTTATGCATCCGTTACAAATATCGAAAATAATAACACGCTTAGAAGTACCAGATTTGTCCGCGTCGGCACAAAGCGGCCAGTTTTCCATGCATGCTCCTTCTAATATTAAAGCAAGGAGGAGAACATATCTGGTTGCAGTACCATTGAAATAAAAGCTATGGAACGAACACGGCTTCCGTTATTGCACTACAGTACATTACAGTTATTTAGCGACAGTGATAAAATTTAATGTCATGGATAAATGAAAGCTTTTCCGGACGCTTTCCGACGCAAGCGGTGTGCGGTTTTTGCATGTTACGCTCCTCTAAACAGCATTTTCGAAAAAAACTCGGTGCACCGTGTTAAAGAGCCAATGTAGTACAACAACAAACATAGTACATTCGTTAATGCCTAAGCAGTTTGATTTCATCTATGTAGATGCTCATATGTGTTCGATAATAAAGTTTAAAAGACTGCTCCTTGTTATTTCATTGTAGACATTAATGGGCCACAAGAACCGCTGTGATTACGTATCATGCATGATAAAGGCGGATTGTGATAAATCCCGACCTTTGAGCGATTTAAAAAAACAAACCAGTCATAGCGCGGGAGATTTCTCTCAGAAATTCAATTCAATTATTTTTTTCAAAAATTCTGTCAACCCTCAACCGCTGAAGTGATGGGCAAAACAACCGATATCCCAATGAACGCATATCAGCATAGCCAGAATGCCGTACGAGTTCCATCCTGAAACGTCGTCTGTCAAACTTCCGAATTTGCTTACGAATATTTGAATGTATTTTTCAGCACTTTGTTAATCGGCACACTACCATTCCGACCAAAACCGCAATCACCTAAAACCCCATTTGTGATTGATTCGCATAGTGCCTTCTGAAAGCACAGACAGCATCTGTATGGTTTCTGGTATTTTTTGGGCTACCCACGGTTTCAACGATCTTGATCTCCGTTGGGTAACCCAATGAGTAATATATTTTAAATAAACGAGCATGTTATCTATTCACTTTTCGCGAAATTAGGTACTGGCGCCCAGCTCGCGCTGTACTGTAATATGACTCAGCATATTCACTTTTTCATAAAATGTGCTCAATAGTCAATACACTACTATGCTGTGTTATGACCTTGCATATTCACTTTTTCACAAAATTAGGTACCGGTGCTCAATACACCACTGTGCTGTATTATGACCTTGCATATTCACTTTTTCACAAAATTAGGTACCGGTGCTCAGTACACCACTGTGCTGTATTATGACCTTGTATATTCACTTTTTCACAGAATTAGGTACCGGTGCTCAATACACCACTGTGCTGTATTATGACCTTGCATATTCACTTTTTCACAAAATTAGTTACCGGTGCTCAATACACCACTGTGCAGTATTATGATGTTGCATGTTCACTTTTTCATAGAATTAGGTACCGGTGCTCAATACACCACTGTGCAGTATTATGATGTTGCATGTTCACTTTTTCATAGAATTAGGTACCGGTGCTCAATACACCACTGTGCCGCACTGTAGCTATATGCTTTTACTTTATTTTGCGGAACTGATTACCTGCACATACAATCAGTACACAACTAATAGTAATCAGCAATAAGTGACAGCTTCCGTACAAGTACAACCAGCGCGAAATTACGCGAACATAATGTACTGTAATACTAAGCGAAATGCGAATATCTGATTACTACCAAGTACCAGCCGAAATTAAGCGAATTTAGCGAATTGTGAAATCAGGCAGTTCTCCAGTAAACGAATTCTCTTAAACGAATATTGCTGCGCAGTAGCGTGACCAAAACTCTTTTGCCGTTGAGATTTGAACACTTTGCCGCATTATACTGTTAAAACAGAAAACGGACTGAATAATTGTGCCACAGGTGGGCATCATGCCGCCTCTTCTTTGTCTTCAGTTGAATGCCTACTCAAGTTTCAGTAAATTGTTCGTATCTGCAACGGACCGCACCCGTAAGTCGTAACGTTCGAACGAGACGTTTACCCGTAGCAAGCTACCATCTGCAGGAAATCTACTTGAAGCACTACGATCGCAAGGCACGGAAATTCACCAAAATCTGACAACAACATATACCCTACATAGCCATAACTCCAGTTACTGAAAACCTCAGGTCAGTGATGAGTGATTTTTTTTACGTGTGTGAACAGCCGCACGATCAAGCTCTTCTTGACACTTTTGTACAAACTGTATGCCACAGGTTTGCGTGCTACGTAAAAGCGTAACTTCGCGGCCGCACGCGCTTGATCTCACAACAATCACATCTTGAATGAAAATAAAGTGAAACGAAGAACTTCAGACGCTCACAGAAGTGTCATCAGTCAAATCGTTTAAATATCACTGAACGGCAACTGCCGCCACATTCGACCACTAATGACCACCAAAGGTCATAGAAAACCACAGCCACCGTCGACCACAAAGGTCACCGGAAACCACGACCACAGCCGATCACAACCACGTCCGTGGTCGCCACGTTTTCGATACACCCGGACAAGCCTATTAAAATCTAGCACATAGCAAAATTGTTGACAATGACAATGTTGTGGATAAATTATGATAGTCGCAAATAACGCTGAAATGCGCATGCTAATCAAACAAAGAAAGCAGTATATCCAACATTGGCAAGATAGGTATGTCAAGTCTGCTAAGTGTAAGTGTACTATAATCCTATACGGTGTTTCCAGTTCGCTGAGTGTCCAAAGAATGCATTTTAAAATTTCGAGCCGAGCTTGACCCGCCACTGAGTACTCCCACTTTGTGAGAATGGCAAAACGGGAAAATGGCGTATCCAAGTATCTTACCAAGTGCCTTCCGATATTCCAAATTTATTGCGAAGAAAAACAACTGAAACAACAGTAACCGCTGTAATTGCAATATGCCGGAAGAGCGTACATACCTGATAAAGGTCGAACGGTAATTTTTACGGATATGAGGTCTGGTTTTGCAAGGTGACCTTTGTTTTCAGCTACATTAGTAGCAATTCTATGTGTGTAAAACCTTTTCCAATTATATTTCCAGTAAAGGGGGAAATACGTTGCATCCGATACTGTTGGAAATATGTTGCACACAATATCGTGCTCCTGTCGCCCCGCTTGGAAATTACGTTTGGACTGTGGGCTGCGTGGGTGCACAATACTGCTAAAATGCTAAACATTAAATTTATGCTGCTTATGTCTACGCAATGTATCAATACGTACTGGGGAAAGTCGCTCGACTTGTTCTGTTTCAACGTTTGAGCTTAGAAGTTATGCGTGGTAACGCTCAGCTAATCACCAGTACAGTCACATGTCGTGCTGATTTTTTTTTAATGGAGTAACTTTTTGATTCAATCAGACTTTGTTACTGTGATTGTTGTTGCTTTTGAGATAAGTCAATAAAGAGATACGTACTGTACGTACACAGAGCAACGCACTGTACAAGGCAATGAAGGCATGGGGTTAAGTTGGCCCGGCAAACAACCAGAAACTCTGAGTTTACCAAGTCCCAGTTAATAAATCAGCCTGTTGGTTGTTTGCGTTGTCTTTGTCGTAATTTTTCTGGGGTTTCATATGATGCTTACAGAAAGACTTGGTGAATTTCCGAGAGAGGAAAAGCTGATCGCGCCCACTTAGCGCAGAATACCATGGAATGTCTATCTGTTGGAACCGTCAACTCAAAGTGTCTAGTTCTTGACCTACTGTACTACTACTTTGTACAGATAGGTCATCCCACCGCTTGGTGTGCTTTTTGCTAAATGGAAGCTGTGCATTGTTCTATGGCAGAAGAGCCGGGTAAACAGGGCCAAATGTACTACTTACTGGACTTGCTCCATAGCCCACAACTTGCGCTGTTCTGGTGTACAGCAGCACTCTCGGTTCTCCTCTCCACCAGTCGGGGAAGAACATCGAAATGATCGGTGGTGGTAGAGTACAAATAACATACCACACGAAAGACAGGAACAACGCTTTTGCGATGGATAGTCTCCTTTTTAGAACGTCCTTTTGTTGGTCACTCCCGTCGGCGAAACTCCTTCTCAATCCAGAAATCAGAAACAGGCTGATATAAATTGCACCCAAAACAGCAATGGGCACATAGATCCCGATCGCCCCCGTTATAGAAAAGATCAGCCCCTCATTCCGGAGCAGTCCGCACGAGCCGACCGGCTGCTGTCCCATGATCAAGTCTGGACTGATGTTTAGAACGGGAATGGCGCAACTAAGACCAACACACCATACAAAACTCAACAAGCCAACCAAAGCGCGTTTCGTTGTAATCTTCCCGTAGAGAAACGGCAGGACGATGGCGAATAGCCTGTTAAAAGCTAGGACAACCGCCGTCCAGTTCCCGACATACATGACCAACAACTGGGTAAAGTTGACGATAAAACAGTAGTCGAGGGAAATATTGTGTATTTGTTTAAGATATATGGGAAGGTTTAGAATCGTGTTGGTAACGATGCAGTACAAGAAATCCATTGCTAAAGAGTGTGCGATCAGGAATCCGGATCCAGTCTTTAATTTCCGCAATCGGGACATGACAACCAGTAAAAGAATGACCAGCAGAGCGCCCACGATGCCGAGGCCGAGCTGAACGGCTATCCAGATGGTCAGTTCAGTTGGGGAAACTCTTCTGATAATCGTAGGAGAACTTGAATTGTTCGGCATTTTACCCCGCACTTGTCAGTACTGAAGAATGCTCCGATCGTTCGATGTTCGATAACCTTGCTTCGGGAATGTGCATTTATAATTAAACAAGTCGGAAATGGAATCACGCTGGGGTCAAGTGTCATCCATCCGACCGGAGAGAGAAATTGACGGGAGAAAGTGAAACGGTGTTTTCAACCCTTTGGAAATACCGTTTTCAGGAAAAACTGGCTATAATTACTTATTGTATTTTGATAGTTACTGTACGTAATCAGATTTATCAAATTTCTGGAAGCCAGACAAGGTTCCACACCCAATAACGGGAAGCGCTCAGACTGGAAATGTTTAATAATGTTTTAAAATTGGTTGACTGTCTTCCTGCAACGGGAGCATCGCTCCCTCAAGGCAGTAGACAGTAATCCTCGCCACACATGAGGATGTCTGTTGTTCAAAAATAAGTCACACCATACACGGAAGCAATACATCATGTCGATGGCTGGAGACTTCCAAAAATAAGTCATACCAGTTTCCGAGAAAAACATTAACAAAGTCTTAACAAATCAGTACACCCATTCCCTTACGAATATATTGGAAGGCCAAATATCGGGGCTGAAGAATCTTCTCTTTCATTTCTTTAAAGGTCGCAATTCTTCCGAAGGTTGACGTTCGTCGATCGCCCCATTCCTCATATGCTCGTTGTACTCCTGTTTGTTGCGGATCCCTCTCACACAAAAATCTGCATGTGGTTGCACCTCAAACATCATGATGAAATACAGCCCGGGGTAAAGCTAGTGGATCTTTTGCGCCACCGTGTCGAGAGGACAGACAGCCACCGGTCTGCGGGGTCATTTGAGGAATTATGTTTGCCCCTCTTAATACGTATGAGAATGAAAAGCCCGCGGTCTACTACATCTTAATATTACATTTTACAGATTAAGCAGTCGCGCTTCGGTTAGGAGCGGAAGTCTGCAAGGGGCATCGCTGCATCTGTAAATCACCGGTGAACAACAAGATAATATGTATTCACATCCGAAAAGAAATGAAACTTTTTGAATTTTACAGATATAAGAGGAACTTACAAGTGAACTAACAACTTTGCACGTTTTCGCTAAATAATTATTTTTATTATTTGGACGTTTATCTGTCCAGAAACACACACTCTTGCCGTCGTGCGGACGATATGAAAACCGTGTACCTAACTATATTTGAAGAGATTACTCGACATGGTACGCGAGAAACCTCAAAACGGCTCGGCAGGGTACTGACAACCGACCGGAAGTCAGTAAGGTTAAAAGTCGCGTCTGGGCTCGTTGTAAGAATTTCGGTACTCTGGTAGAGAAGATTCCTTCAGAAGTCGTTTTGCCACATTTCAGAGGTGGCCGGTTCTATAGCTCAAAGCAGTACTTCTTCAGGCTTTATTGCGTTTTCAATGTACTCGTCCATGGAAGTTTGTTCTTAAGGCAGGATCTTATTCTGTCCCTAAAACTTATATATTTTCGTACTCATAACGTCATGATGGTTAACCTAAAAAATAGCCCTTAGATGGGGCAGTCGTATTCCGCAGGCTTGATTTACTGAGCCTTCCGCAAAGGATCAGAGAATGTGCGCCACCCGTTTGTCAGACCGAAGAAGGTTTGTATTTCGCTGAGTTCAGGTAAAGGTCGGCCGGTAATTACAGAACAGATTAATAAACGTGTGCATTTGGAATTAATGGTCCTTCATGCAGCATTTCATAATCCCTCAAATTTGATACTTTCGAGAGATATTTCGGCTCAGTTTCCAACTGGTAACGGAGTGAGTTTCAGTCCCGAGTTGTGTGTTAAAGGGCGCGATAGGTCAAAAAACCGTCCAGACAAACCGAGCGCAGCTGGTCATAAACGCGCATCGGCCGAGTCCGGGCTATGCAGTGTGTGAGACGGGTCACAGGCCGGCCAGCACCGTACGGAAATCCTGTCTTCTGGAAAATGTCTACGGGCTCGATTTGCATTACTGGAACAGCAGATAAACCCGATCAGAACTTCCTCTAAATCACGTTTTTAACTCAAAGAGGATATTTTTGCCGGTCATATACTGTTCACGTGCGTAAAGTACCATGATGGGAGTCCTTGTGCAAAGTAGCTACATGTTTGAATAACTTATTCATCCCATCGAAAATGTATGTAGATTGCCGACCATGAGATCTTGCCTGTTTCCAGTGATCGAATTTGTCGATACTTCGAAGCTGCGAGCAGAAGGGCGTACGCGGCCTATCACTTATCAGTTCCTGTCTGGTTATTCGCTCTTTACATTACATTGAGCTGGTCGTGAATCGTAACCGTTGTTCTGATTACGGCTTTCGAAATTCAGCGTATATGTAAGGTGCAAAGTGAATAATAACGACTTTATTGGATTATTATACGAGAAACGACATAGAAAGCTGGAACAATCGAACCGACTAATTTAGATGATGTTGACAGTATTGTACTTCTACATTGAATACAGTATATTAGATCGCCATCACTGTCGTCATACCGGTTCGAGTGCGAATTGTACAGATAAACCACGAAATGCCGGGCAGTCAGTACCGTATACAGGAACATTGTTTCGCAACGTTTTTGAAGTGCTTTTGTGTCTCAGGGAAAAATAATCACGTAGGTGTCATTAAAAAAACATGCAAGACAGTTAAATTTATTACCCAGAGAGGACAATGGTCCCTCATTCGAATCGACTGAAATTCGAAGAACTAACACCGCACGACAGTGACACTTTCTTCGATTGAATTTAAGTTCAAATGGAAACCGGAATGCTGTACACCATCGTCATGCATGAATGGGGGTTCGGAGTCTAACAATTGCCGAAAGCAATAAATACAGGTCGGGTTGTCTGCAAATGTGATTCATAAGTACTCAGTATTGCATCAGCGACAGCTATTCGATGATTTCGGTTAGTATTGCGCTAGACCGTGTGCGTCATATGTATTGCAAACTCTACTTACAGTTTACGCTGCAAATTGGTCAGCTGCCAGTAAAGCAGTTTCCTTCTACGAAGGCCGGCACTTGGCTCGAAATAATAGGTCTTATGTATGTTCAGAAACGATTTCATGTTTTGTTTAAACAGAAACCGTCATTGCGTAATTCATCCTCCAAACCTGTTATATTTTTATGAAAATTGCAAAATATTATAATAACGGACATTAAGGAAAATGGGAGCCGGACTGCTTATCCCTTGTCTGCTGGTCTTGATTCGTCTTTCGGATGCAGTAGACTATGACGAGGGAGATGATTCGGTACCAGCAGGTAAAAGCCCCGACACGGATTCTATTGTTTTCAGCCAAAA
>JAQGAU010003119.1:0-13866 GCA_034698045.1 Paramacrobiotus richtersi
GCACCGTAGCCATCGCCTACCTAGCAGCGACTTCCAAGAAAGCGGGCGCAGCGGCAATTCAGGCCGAGCAGGCGAAAGTCGTGAAATACCAATGCATGCATCATGGGTGATTACCTGTTCTGTCCACTAGCCTTCGAAACCTTTGGACCGTGGGGACCGGAAGCGCACCGCCTGCTGTCCACTCTAGCCAAGAAAATTCGCCAGGAAACAGGCGAAAAGCGATCGAAAGAGTTCATTTACCAACGTATTAGTGTAGAATTGCAACGTGCCAGTGCGATGGCCATTCTGGGCACCGCACCGCCTTCTGCTAATTTGGACGACGTTTTTTCAGTGATTCGGCCCCGACAGGGGTCATTTGTTAACTGATTTCATTTCTTATACGCTCTCGTAATTTTGCGTCATGTATGGTGTATGAAGTTGTTTTCACTTAAAATTATGTGATGTATAACATTATTACCGTTTCTCGTGATACGGGTCACGGAGGTAACGAGGCTCCGAAGCGCAGAATACAAAACATACAACACAATTTGTAAAAAATAAGGGAAGTACAGCCCAGTCCTTTTACCTTATCTGGTAGTAAAGGTCATTCTTTCCCTCAGTCTCCCTCAGAATGCTGAAGTTGCGAGCAATACTATTTTACAACTGTAGATTACTAATAGTTCTCGCGATTTACAGGGATGAATCAGCAAAATGCCGACAGCCAATTTCTTATCTTTTTTGAGTTAGTTATACTTTACACTGCAGTAATCCTGTAACACTAGTACTTTGGTTTTGTTTAATGCAGCTTGTGCTTTTTGTAGTAAATAGATCCTCCGTCAACTGTTATAAAAAATTGTTAAATTTAATGGAACAGCAAACTTTAAAGTTTATTAAAAATCACTCAATTCCGAAGTTTACGATTTCAATTCAAGTTATGTGTGTATATTAAATTAATCTAATTTTTTGTCAAGTCAAAGAATTTTTTCGTAAATATTAAACTGAATTTCTTTCACGGTTCTCCACTCGTGAGACAGTCTGCAGCAAATCCCCGATTCCGATATCATTCTGTCGCAAAGTTCTGTTCCGGCTGCAGGGAGAATATAAACGCACCACATCAACTCAGCCGTGACCTTTATTCGAATCGCTCGTAGGATAAATGTAACATGATAGAATAATGCCACTGGATGGCCAGCTAACAAGAAGGTGATGATTGCTAGCTCCCAGAGTTGGAAGTGACCATACCAAATTCATGCATGCCCCACTCTACAACAATTCTGGCTTTTCAGGCAGCTGTTTCTCTCTGGGCGTATACGCACAGTCTACAAAATCCGCGGCACAAAACAACACAACACAAAAGGAACTCCACATACAGCAGATAAGGGTGTATGTACCTTCATTAACTATGATTCGCTGTCGTCTATAACGTAGACGTTCTGAGCTACGTGCACTTCCCATCCCAAGTAATTTCAATACAGCAAACTCTTTGATAGTTGCTTAGGTGAAAATACAGTTTTTGGCGATAGCGGTCGTAACCGAGTCTGCCAAATCTTTCGCCGCAGCGATGCCGAGTTTAAGATCGATTATAAGCATAGATGCTCTTTATAACTACATGTGGTTGAACAAATTTTTTCTGTTGGTTCAGCGGTAACGGTACGTGCAAGATGCGCGTGTGTGGTGTACAGATTACACACTGGTACATACAGGTGCCGACTTTATTCTCGCTTTACTTTCACCACAAATTGAACAGTAACCAGAAGCCATGACGGTAAACAGTAAACACGCTCAGGCAGGAATAACAACAGATAACGCATTCTCTATCAAACGAAGAACTACAACCCGATTCCTTAAACGTTAAAATAATCCTAAATCCATCTGATATCAGTTGAAAATTAAGTCATAAGAACAACTAGAACTCCCAGGAATCCAAAAGTAGCATGACATGGTGCGGAATTCAGGCGATAACTGCAACAAAGCCAGAAGTCAGCCTTAGTGACAAATAAAGAATTAATGCTGCAAAATAAACAACCAGTCACATTCGTACAGCAAAAGTAAGATAGAACGTAAATATAGCCCTGTAAAGCAAGCGGATTAGCCCTGCAAATCAACGGGTTAGTTCTGCAGAGCAAAAAGATCAATGCTGCAAAGCAAAATTAGTGCTGCAAACAAAAAGCAGTCACAAATCAGAAACACAATATAAACGGCACAAAAACCAACATTTTGACAGTACATCATAAAAAACGAGTAAAGTCTGCCAATAGAATGCTGCAAGTACATACCAGGCTGGATATATCACATTAATGTCGAACGGTCCCGCGAAAGAAATCAAAACAAATCGCTGACAAGTGAGTGCTATTGCTCCGCAGTCTTCCAAACTGTTCAGCGCGTATGCTGGAGTCTGGGTATGATACCCAGAACAAATTAAGGCAGAACTGATATCAGCAAGTTTTACATGAAACAAATGTTATAAATGATTTTAAAACTGAAATGAGCATACGATTCAACAACCTAAGACGAGAGAAATCTGCACAGGTTCTTCGAAAAAGTGCAGTTTTCAACTTTCAACGCCAGAATTGTCGAGCCAGTTGTTTCAATGTTTCATACGTGGTGAGCCGCGTGGTGCGAACGGAGCATTTTGCTATACTGCCCGATGCTGGCGGCTGGCTGATACAGAGTCGCCATTGGTTTGCTAAACTTTCGTAGACGGAGTTGACGGGTGGCTAGTATGACGAACCCTTAACGTTCCCTCGTTACAGTGTCCTACGGCTGTATTTACCATTAGATGAGTAAACTGTGCAGCCGTTCTGTGACATAAGTAGCCCTTTACATAAACCGGTGCTAAACAAAATATCGGTAACACATGCAGCGTGATCTGCTCGCATCAGTACGACTGAAGTCATGTATACCGTGGAACACCTTCTGACGGTGCGTATGATTATGCATTTCAAAGAGAGTTTCAATAAGCCTCTGTTGTAGCTTGTTGCACTAGGCGACACCGAACTCACCGAGATGTATGCCAGTGCCCCCGTATCGTTTCCGTCACTGCTGATGGCCAGTATAAGGACTACCTATCTGTCGACAATCTCGGCCTCTGTCCTCGCAACATGGCCGCGCTCGGGGAAGCTGTCAGTATTGTTCAACGGTAATCCAGTATGCCCGCATGACAGTCTGTGCCGATGTTGTTCTCTGCTGCCGTTGTTCGAGTTTGCAAAGGAATCAAAGACATGGATACAAATTAATACATCCAGCACCATGCCTGTGTATTACAAGAAAACGGATATCGCCCGCATCAGAACAAACCCGACTTGCTCAGGACAGTGTTTGTATGGTGGAAATTTAACGGAAGTAGTGCAGCTATCCCGGTTTAATGTTTCACTGATTTTGAGTTAATCATGGAAGGTTTTGGGTTTGTTTTAATTTGACTTAGTGAAGTAGGTTTTGCCACCTTTACCTCGATTTAGCCACTGTAGTTTGAAGTTACAACAGCTTCAAACTGTATTCGTGTACATACCGTAAACGGTCTACTAAGCTCTGTTACTACATTTTAAGCAAGTTCTTAAACCTAGCACAACTATACATACATTAGTCTGCATGCACTGTCAGAAATATGATAGCAAACCGTTTCAGGTGACGAGGGTTCTGCCAGTGATGCTGTGGCATGTACACTCGGATGATATTCCACCGGACTATTGCCGCCGACACCACAGGAACTACACTTCACGTCAGCGGCGCAGCACCTGGGATCACGCCGCAGATCCAATACGTCCCTCACATTACCTTGCTTCAAAATTTCCAGTTATTTGGTTACCAGCTGTCTTTGCTCCTGAATGCATCGCACTACTGGCCACATTCTATCGCGGCACGATAGGATGCTGTCATACTATGGAATCTCCGAAGAAGTGGCTACTGTGCCGCTTGCGAATAACTGCTTGCATTTTCCGCCACTGTTACTTATTTTGTGATTTTTGTTGCGTGATTGCTACTTTGGACTATTAGGCCGCAATAGCCGGATGTGGAAACCTACATACATTATCGTCAATCCGGTGTTGAACTGTAACTGCAATAACATTCACTTGGACTGCGGTTATTTTCGTCATGCAGAAATTTTAACATGGTCGTCATGGTGTCGATCTGCTACCACTCAGTAACCACTGGTGTAAGGCAGAGCGCAGTGAGAGCGGGCAACCCAAACCAAAACCGTCCGTGCACCGTTTGCCCGTAGACGACTATATAAGCTCGGTATCCGGCGCCTGCGCCCTCTATCTGAAAGACCGAGCTGTCCGGGACTGTATAGGAAGTAAGAAATGCCGTTGTACTCTTATTTACTAGCGAGCGGCTTAGCTTCCAACCTTTAAGTGCCGCAAATGGACTGGACGCGTAAGACCAGACAACTTTATTCCCCCAGAAATTCTTCTGGCAGGGGCACTCTGATTAGTGCCAGAGATGGACAGAGAAACCACAGACAGCCATAGAGATCAATAACTGTTAAAGAGAAATACAGGGGCGGTTGGGGGGTGCTAGGGCCGATGATGAATGGGCGGCAGAAAGAAAAACACAGTTGCTTACAGTCATCTTGGATAGAGAAAGTTAGTTCATAACACCCATTTTCGCACAAAAACATTTGTTGGCCATATATCTTCATTGAAAATTGTATCCTTACATTCCTTGAAACTGCCAATACGAGCGAATGTGGTTCCTCTAGTTTATGTATGAACACTAGTTTGCGTATGAACACTAGTTTGCAGGCCCATACCTGGGAACGACGCTGGTGCTAGTTGTCTATGTTATGTCCAACTGGCCGGAGCCGGTTTGAATGAAACGGCCCGGAAAGTAAGTAAGCCAGGCCTCAGCGGCCAGTTATTGATCAGAGAAAACTAATTGTGGGTAACAATGATGTATGCAAATGTTTTCCTATGTGATTGGGTTTTCTGAGAAATTTTCGTCTTTTGCTTTACGCCAATGTCTTCATGCTCCTGGAATCTGTCTTCCTGCTGGGATTCTATTTCAAGCTCTCATTGCCAAGTAAAACTGTACTCTCTGAGTCGTTCTCTCCTGAAAATTGTTAATCTCTTTCCCTGTCACTCGTTTTTTTTACCGCACAGCATTCTGTGTGCGATTGTTATGAGCTGAATTGCTTCTGAACAAAGGAAGATCCTAATGTCTTGTGAGTAGTCCTGTCCGCTGGTTTGAGGGGGCTACGCTCCGTTGCAGTAAGACATTAAACCTTATTCTTATTATACAAACTGCAAAGCCAGTTCACTGTAATACCGCCATATTTGAAATTATCAGCCGAACCGTTTGGCAGTGTCAACTGACAACAGCGAATTCCGCTTGCCTGCATTGTAGTGTGATGACTGAAGGATATATCCAACGCCAATCACTGGTCAAAAATTAATATGTCATTTAAGTTCTGATACAAACAGATAGATACCTAGTAATCGAATTATGCGAACAATCAAGAATCCGGCGAGCAATACGATGCTCGCCAAAGTCCAGTTAGAATTTTGGAAGATGCCAGTTAGAATATTGGTGCATTTGGTCCGAATATCAAGTGTCCCAGGTTTTGTGCGCCACCCACACGTTGTCCAGTGGGCATCAACTCCAAAACTCGCATCTCAGGCGAATCACATGTATGCACAGTCGCCATTCTCTCTGTGTATCTGGTCCAGTATTCGCTGTATAGACGTTTATTTCCTTGGTCAGCATAGAACAAGGCGATTAGTCTCAAGGCGCCTGTGACTTCTTCCAGATAAGGGTCAGTATGAAATCTGTGGAGAAGAAGAGTATTAACTATAGTAAGTAACCTCACATTAATGACACTCTACAGCGTACTGCATTGGAAGTAGCATTTTTTCCATAAATTTGACAGCCCGAGAATGTTCACCCACTAACATCGCCATTTCGGCAGCCAGTTTATACAGAAGTCCCAGTGAAAAGTTGGTAGGATGGAGAAGCTTTTCGGCTCGTCGAACCAGTAGTTCGATTCTGCGGTCGTTCAGTTCACGTGACGACATGGCATGTATGGTGCCTGTCTTTTCTTGTTCACTATTGTTCGTGTCCACGTTCTCTAAGATTGTTCTTACACAATCTCTGGCCGATTCTAGTAAATCAACGTTTTTACGGCCACATGCGGCACAAAGATTGCTTGCGCGATCGTCCAGGGGAACTGCACTGCTACAGCTTGGTGTTCCACAGAGGAAAGCATTTCTTTCTGCTTCTTTTAACGGAAGACTGCAGGCTTCGCATCCACAGTGTGAAAACACTTCGCGATAACGAATAATGCGCTCCTTAGGAGACAAGAAAGGCGATCCATGACCAGCACACATCACCAGCTGAAACACAAAAGGTTTCGTTTTGTACCAGTGATACAAATCCAAATCTGCAACTACCACTCCAAATGCATGTCACAAACGCTCAGAATCAATTAAACAACATCTTAAGCATGAAAAAAACGGGTCGCTAGGTAGTAGCGAATCTAACCGTCTTAATTTTGCTTAGTAGAACCGTGACGGAAACATCACGGGCCCACTGAGACACTAGACAGTCAGTGTCGAAACGAGCTCGATAAGAGCGACAGGTGACTGGAGTTTATACAGATTATATTATGGCATCGTCCGTATTGGGAGGATCGTTTGTACTTCCTTAGGAAGCACATGTTTCTGCTCTTGAATGTCTTGCAGCCTGAAGGTAATATTATGTTATTCTTTATCCGGCCGCGCGCGGCAAGCCGCAGGTGCGACACCGACACTTTCTGATAACAGTGTCCACCGTCTACGTATATATTCGCTTTGGTAATAACAGGCATCAACAGCGCCTTTACATGCTTGTTACCTAATGTGTGCCAACGGTTTTCTTACCAACGATTCCGCATATTAAAGTAAGCAGTTAACGGAAAACTAACTGAGAGAATTTAGCTTGTATTACCTGGTCGCCTTGTCGAATAGTTTTGGTTGCCCTGACGAATAATAGCCTGCCTTTACTATAACACAGCAGGTTTCTGTTGCAGCCCAGAAACACGGAGCGAAATGGATTTGGTGTAAAAAGTGCCAATCCTTGACCCGGTGTACCATTATCTTTAACCACTCCTTCAGTGATGGCACAGTTATAAAGGATTTTGCTGTACAATTCATAAAACGCCGTGGGATCAGAGTGGAATTGGCCATTCGGATGTATCATCCGTAAACGGCTCGACCAATCGCGAAATCTTTCTTGTGCTGTTGGATCCTGGCTGGCAACCTGTTTTGGCAGTGTACTGGGTGTATATCTCAATTTCTCCACTGTTGTTTGTCTGCAGAAATGCGAAAATCTCAGCGAAAGGGTGCGATATCAATTTTTAGATTTCTGCTTACTTTTAGCTTGTTAATGACCTGCATTATCAAGAGCAATGGTTCGATATCTCCGACTGGTTGATCTCGCATTAACATTTGCACGACTCCGCATTCTTTCTTATGACGAGGTCTCCAGTCGCTCCTCTGAAAAACAGTATAATAACCTCATGACAAAGGACAATTTTTTCTAGTTAACTGTCCCCAAAACCTTTTCATTTTATAATTCTGTATGCATATGAAGTTGCATGATCAACTTCTATCATGAATTAATTACATGTACAGATATTCGACTCCTGTTCTCTTTGTAGCTTTTACCTGACAATCTTCATCACAATACTTTGCGTAGGAGCACTTCGAGCAGGCCCGTGGAGCCACATACGGTTTAGATAGACAAAAGTGGCATGTAGTGCTCAGGTGTTGAGTCCCAGGAGTAAATACCCATGGTCTGCCAACTGACACTATATCTCCAGGTTCGAAACGGATCGTAGGTTTTTCTAAAGCTAGATCCATGACAGGTTAAGTGGTAACTTTGTTTTCCTACTATGTTTTAGGAATTTTCTATGATCACTTGCCGTTGCTCAGCGGATCGAAAAACTGTTATTGTAGGCATTGCGTTTGTTACTCCTTCTACTGTAAAGAATACCACTATGCACTTTGGGCAGCATTGTTTGAGATTGCACCGTTGTAAAGAATAATAGTTACCTGCTGATATCACGAAGATAAAAGGTCAAACGTAGATATTGTAGATAGTGTTGTCGATTGAATGCGCAAGTTGTGCCAAATTGCTAAAACGCATGCAGCAACGGAAGTGGACTGGATACAAGAAACGTGTGCACTAACAGTCAGACGCTTCGTGGCTGTGCACACGTTGCGTCTGTCTAAACAATCAAACTATAAAACTGTTTCATAAATTGCCGCAATATGTAATCAAAAGCTTTCTTGAAAATATGCATGCCCAGAAAAATTGCGTGTGACAAAACAAAGGGCGCAGCTTCCATGGATCGATCAGTCTGATCACGTACTGTAACGAGAGAGAAGAAAGATATTCAAATCTAAACGCTCTGTACAGGTTGGCGAGGGCGCTATCGATTTAATTTTTGAATTAAAAATTATGTAATGAGTACGAAAGCTGGTATCACATATTAGTATACTTTTTCTTGAAACAGCTGATGCTCAAACAATACGAGCTCTTCTGACTACTCGGTCCAAGAAGCTACTTTGCAGGTCATCGGAACTACTGAATATAATCAATCTCTTCCAATAATTGGCCACTGCTTCTTTTGTCACATCGATGTTGAGTGGTTTCTCAGCTGCCAGTGTCCTCAGCCGCCCATTGCTGTTGAGGCAAAATTGCTGCTCAAGCACACTTTTGGCCGCATTGTCGCAAGACTTGTCAGCAGCGGAAAGACACAAGGTCACCGGGCAACTGACCCCCACGTCTGGACTTCGTTTCGCAATTGAAAACCAAAATGGGAATATTGATGTGTTTTATCAATGAAGTTTAATACGGCAGAATCGAGTCGATAAAAACGTTTTTGAGCTCGAGGAAGACGGCCTTCAAATTGAAGGGGACAGACTTACATAATTCCCAGCAGACTGTGTATGAAAGGCTTAGGACTGTTAAAAATCAGTCCCGGAAGTGGAAAGAGCAGGGTTCGTTTAGCCCTTTCTTGTGAAAACTCGCCATGCTTTCTGGCAAAAAGAAACGGAACCAGACTGGGATTTTTTGCAATAGCTGCATTATGCAAAAATCGATACTTTACCGATGGGTTATCTAGGATCAGCAGTCCAGACTCCAGTTTTGCCATTTAGCGCTAAAGCTGAGAAGTTCAACATTTCTGGCACGTTTCTGATGGCTCTCACAAAACCTTCTTTCTTGTATAGCTGCACGCAATTCCACCAATTCGAAATTTTCTTCAGTGTAGATACCTTACGTACTATGTAGAAAAGTACACAATCAGTTGTGCCTAGTTATTTACGGCACTTTTTTGTAGCCTGCCCTCAGCTTACTCACAAAGTCTTAAACCGCACAACTGATTAAATACTCCTTTTGCCGGACTCCTTTCGCTGCAGGAATGTTTCAGGCAGCTTCCGATTATTTCAGCCATATCCTTTGGAACGGAAGGATCGATAAACGGCTTATAGCCCTCTTTAATTTTGAAAAGGAATGCATCAGCAGGAAAATCTTTGCGCTGTATTCTGTCCGCTCTGATTTGGTCATTGTCGTCGCCTCCCTGTTTCCAAAACCACCGGTCGTGGATTCCAAGGCAACAATCCACCATGTCTAGAATGACACATCCAAGACTCCACACATCAACGTGGAACCCGGTGGTCTTGTCTGCGTGTTCGTCTTGGAAGATCATCGAGACCGCTTCTGGAGACATGTAGGGTATCGTGCCAACTATGCCGCCTCATCTAATTTACACAACAGTGCAATAAGAGAACAAAAACATTAAACAAAAGTGCACTTCCGTTCTTCGAAAATCCACAACACATATTTTTTCGATTAATAGCGTTTGGATTACTGGGTTAAATAGGTGAACTATCGGCAAATTAGACTGGAAGAAAACTTCAAGAAAACAAGTTAAAAATATATGTCCGCAATATGCTATCCGAAATGTTCAGAAATCCCCAACAAAAAAATCTAACAAACGTAATAACAAAAAGCTAGACATAAACATATTAAACAAAATAATATCGTGGAAAAAATCACTTAACGATGTTTGTGAGCACTAATAAAACAAACCACAATGTATGCGACGGCCAGAATGCATAAACGGAAGTTGCTCAAGCGTTCTGAAAAGAGTGATGCGATAATTCGATGGATTCCCGGAGTTCATTTCGGAAAGTGCAAAAACCGTCCTCGGTATCGTGGTAATGCGTCCCGAGCTTCAAGAGTGGGGCACACGTAACTGCAGCGGGGCGAAATCCCACCAGGCACTGGAAGGAAATCTGAAAAGTATGAGTGCAGTATACAGGTTGACCTTTCCTAGTAACAAAGAATTACCGAGAATCTTTCGTCCAAAGGAATGCGCGCCGAGCCGGTGATGAACACAAGCAGTTTCTGCAACTCGATCGTGGCAGATTCGGATACCAGTCGGCGGAAATGGTTCATCACTGAGCGCTCTTCAGCTGTGCGGGGATAAGGATACTCCATCCGCTCGAAAAACTCCTCTGGGCGTTCGACTACACGGTGTAAGAACGCTAGCAGGTTGGGCAGCATTGCCTCTGCTTTGACAGCCTTAAAATCATTCGAATTTATGACATTTTTTAATTGACATTATAGGTTTTTGTTCCACTGCTAACCTTCAGGAAGTCCTTGATCAAACCCTTGTTTGATCAGGAAAATATTGCCGCGGCGCTTGGTGTACAGCTCAAATTTTACGATTTCTGTCGTCAGACTGGGCTTGTCCAAGCTTTTCCACTGAGCAGTCTGTATATAAAAATCAGCGTTTAGTTACATGAGAATGTTAAGGTGATCGTAATTGTTTATGCGAAGTCATATTAGATATGTGTATTAAAACCCGGAAGTAAACGTATATATGTCCTTTAAGGTACACGCAGAATGAATACGCTGTAATGACATACGTTGAGATTATTCTGGAGCATGTATTCGCGTAGCTTTTCAATTCGTGCAGTAAAATCACGCTCTCCATCCGCTGCATCAATCACATCCAACAGTTCGGAAACCGAATAATCGACGCTTCTGATGCAGTTGAAGTCAACTGGTTCGTCGAGCATATAGTAAAATACTGAGTTATCCAGGTAATTTGGCCACGGGCACTGATGCACGGCACAGATAAAGAACAACTTTCCCAACGATTTCAGCAACCATTCATCGACTGGCTGCGCAGTTATGATTTTAAGCGGACTGCCTTCGAACAATGGACCATTTCCGGTTTGATACGTCAAGGCCTGGTGCCAAATCGCAGTGAGGACATCCCGTAGGACACCGCCTACATCCTGACCGCTGCAACAAATTTCTGTCACACGAGATAATAATAGCTTAATAGTTTAATAATAGTTTAATAGTAGTTTAATTTAATAGTTTAGTTTAAGAGTTTAATAATATTTTAATAATAATTTAATAGTTTACTTTAATAGTTTAACAGTTTAATAATTGTTTATTAATAGTTTAATAATTGCTTAATAATAGTTTAATAACAGTTTAATAGTAGTTTAATAATAGTTTAATAATAGTTTAATAGTCTAATACAATGCTACTCACTTTTAATCGCACGACCATCCGTGCAGATAGCGGAGTGCCGTTACGATCCAGGTACCGTAAAATATGCTCAAGGGCGTGCTCGATACTGTCCAGTTCAAAAATCGGCGTTGTTGGAGGATCTGGTGTGACAAACGGTTTAAGAAACTGGCCCATAATCTGCTGCAGCAATGCGTCAGTTCCGGCTGATCGGTTTTGGGCAGTACTCGGCCGTAAGCGCCTTTCTGCGGCAATTCGGCGACTGCGCCGGGGTACATCTGTTTCCGAAAAAAGCAGTTCGGTAATCAGCAGGTTGTACTTATCACATTTCAGTCTGTTGTGAATTACCATTTGTTTCAGTGTTCTTAGTGCTGTCCGTTTCACTGTCGGTATCCAGATTAATTATGTTGATTTCGCTGGCTGTATCGGTTCCATCTGCATAGAAAAAAACAATGGTAACAGCAAAAGTGACATCGAAAATTACAGGGGTACTGGTAATAGTTGAAGTATACAAAAGGTCTGTATCACAATAATGAGGATTGACTGGCAATTTTCATGCATGTTTCGCTTGCTATCGTACGTGTGCGCGGTTGAATATAGATTGTAGATCGCTTGAATTCATACGCATGTTCGATTTTACACTTTCGCGAGGGATTATAGAGCAGCCGGATGTTGCGCGCGCAATTTGTTTTGCGCCCATCTGTGGCTGTCTTTCCTTTGTCGAAAGCACCAAAATTTTCTGAACTGACTCGTTCAAAACTTGCTTCATCAATGCATATACACATGAGTATTGTTTTAAACCAAAAGCTGTCCCAATGCACTTTTTTAATACCTTTACACAGAATTCCAAAAAAAAAAATTAAAAAATTCGTTTTCAAACTAAAAACAATGTCTCAAGGCTGGTTTAGGTTCGAAAAAATCCTCATATATGTATTTATAACTTATTTATCAACTTTCAAATGAATCGGTTCAATACCAGAATTTTGGTACACGTGTTTGCGTCTATATTTTTTTAAAGGATTGTGCAAAAACCGGATGTTGCGCGCACAATTCGTTTTTACGCCCATTCATACGGATTTTGTCCATCAAAAGGAATACTGCATCCTGGTCTATATATAAATACCAAAACGTCCAGCGCAACATGCGAAAACAACAAGTAGATCGTCTAAAATAACTTGGTAAAAACTGTCAACACTTGCAGTGATACATTCTGATATCAGCCACTTCGTACCACAGTCTTTACTGAAATAATCTGTCGGTTGTTTCATCTTTAAGTAACATGAAAAATTAAATTTTCAAGCATTTGATTGTTTGCTATATTACCATTGAGAGTTGATGCTGGTGCTGTTTGGTTTGGACGAGCGGTCACAGGGTTGCCAGCCCCCGATACTCCAGGCTCTGACTGAACAGCCTGATTTGCTCCAGTGGTGCTGATGATACTGCTTGTACCCCTTGAGCGTCTTCCGGCATTATGAACTGGCCTGCCGGCAGCGTTCAGAATAGAACTGCGCGACCCACTGCCACTGAACCATCCTGGCCGGACAACTGGGTTGTCCACCACAGAGCTACCGTTATGTCCTAAAGACAACGTTATCATAAAAACTGTGAGGTGTCTATCTGAAGAAATATTATTACCGAAATCAACCGTATTAGCCTGCGGTTCTGTATCAGTGATTCCGGCAGAAAGCAAAATGTCTGCCGAAACCGAATGTCGTGGAAGTCCATTTCGTCTAATTGTTCCAGGCGATCCGGGTCTTTCAGTGTTTTCACTTCCGTTGTAAGCCGGACTGGCTGCCGGAAAGGGCACATTTGAGCTGTCCGTCGGTAATGGGTTTGCTGCACCTGTTTAGCGAGATCAAGAATTACTGCTGAAAGTTTTCCAACGTTTTTCAATGCTAGATAGTATTTGGTTTGGCTAAAAAACTTAAACTTAACTATAAAACTATAAACTAAAAAAAACTAACCTTAAAACTATAAATTCGGCTATAAAACTATAGACCATAACTAACTTTAACTATAAAAAAACAAATGCATAATTAAATCAGACAACATTTGTACACTATCTTTATATAACTATCTTTATAATCATGTACTTATAAACCAGCCAAATATTCATACACTTGCAGGGTAATAAATTACCAAATACAGCTTCCGGCTTCCGTTATGCAGATAGATGTCATCTTACCTTCTGCTGCTGAAATACCGGAGCCGGTAACATTCCCATGCCGAACAACCGAAACGGACCCATCGTCTACAAATTCTCTAGCTTAATTATCGGCTTTGTCATAGGGACCAACAACCCAGGCAAGATCTGTATGGTATCGAACACGCGCAAGCTGATGTATAAAAGGTGACTTT
>JAQGAU010003120.1:0-13864 GCA_034698045.1 Paramacrobiotus richtersi
GTATTGTGCATAATTTAAGCATAAGAAATATTGATTGCACTTTTTTAATCAGAAAATTCAAACGACAACAACATTAACTGGGTCAATATTGTTAATATTACTGATTTAAGTAAAATTTCAGTAAAAAATGTTGCTATTAAAGGGTGCTGTATACCGCATGGACCGTATAATTACCGATATGTTAACAGTTTGACAAGTGGATTATAATGTTATGCCGGTATTTTTAACACAGGGTTTTAGTATTCACCTAATGAATTTTTAAGAAATACCACGAATATTATACCAAATATACACCGACGAACGAATTCATTCGTTCCATTTTCATTACTAGCATAGGGCAATTTGCAAAAATTACAACATTGTTGGTTCTTCATCGCCTCTCTTATTCCGCAACCTGCGTTCATTGTCTGGAGTGAGCGGGCGACAAGACACGCCACTGACGCTACCATTCTCTCATTGCAATGCTGAACCGTCCGAACGGCTTTGACTAAGTAAATAAGCAGACGGCAGACGGCCGAGCAAGCAGTATGCGAAATTTTGGTTTCTGCCGCTCTCTTAGTTTCTCTCTGAGAGACTGGCTCAGCCATACAGTATCCCTACCTAGAAGGAGATGCCTATCCCCTGATTCAGTCGTACTATGGTTTTGCACGTTAACTGATCGGAAATAAGCTCCAGACCGGCATGGTAATGGGAGAAAGTCTCCCGTCTGTACACTTGCGTACAAGCGCAATTAATTAGAAGATGTGAAAAGCATGTTGTCACAACTACCGGCAACGTGAGCTTGTTTTTGCAGATGCGACTGAGCCATGAACAAGGAACCAGCACAACCGGCAGATAAATGATCAATCCGAAAAGATAAATGTCTACAGTTGTGTACATTTGTGTACATGTACTTGTGTACCACATACCTTATAATATTTGCATACAAATGACATTTGGATATCATTTTACCGTGCATCATTTTGAATCCGTTCACAGATCTGTTGGCTTAGCATTCCATTCTAATCGCTAGCGTATCACGCAGCCGTTTTTTCCTGCCGCGATACAGATCACGAATTTTTGATTGTGTTGTTTTGCATGGGATCTGTTTTCTTTTGACGCTACGGACTCTGCTGTTTTCATGGTTTCATCTCATTGCATTTTAATATTTTGAAGAAGTCTCTGAGGAACAATGCAGTGTGGGCACCGCATCAGTGGTTTGCTTTCATCCCGAGGTCATAATAACTACAGCTACACACAAATTTCTAACTTTGCATCCCATATGGGAGGAGTTTCCCGAATGGCAGACTTCGTACGATTATTTTACTGCAGGCAATAAGACCATGTAGAACACTTTCATAATAACCAACAATGTGCACGTTTTTGCAGCAAACGACAAACTCTCTAGTAGGGCCACTACGCAGGACTAACAAATGCGGCGGATAAATGACAGATCCGGGAACATGAAGCCCAGCATACACAGATATGAAACAGACACACGTTGGCAGAAAATTGGCAAAAATGTATGGCAACTGGGGTGACCAGGTCAGCGGAGTTTGTTAGCAGTTTGGTCGCACTCTGGCCTTCTCGCACTGCAGTCTGTGATTTCCATAAGCTGCTACAGAATAAGTTTCAACGTATTTCGTTACCAAAATTGAACGCTCCAGTCCCACGAAGAGGGCCCAGTTTCTTCTGGTTCTGCTGGAAAAGAATGATATCTGCGATGCGTGAATATGAACAACCGGTTGCGTGCTCAAGGGCACCGCCAAGGCACCACGAATGCCCTTCATCCGTTGCTGCCACGTATTTTATTCGGCAGTCATTTTTATCAGGGCGACTAGATCCGGATAGGGCATTTATTCCGAGAACGTAAAAAGCGACATCGAGGCGCTGTTGCCGGAGTGGACATTTCTGCCTGTTCAACACGTGCCATAAAACAGAGAGCTGGCGATTGCAGGAGAGAATTACCAGGTCGCTGAAATTGAAGTCTCAAATAGATCGCCAAGAATTTCTGTTGCGACATGCAAGCCCACCAACAGGCTGCAATTAAATGCGGCCATAGTCGTTAACTGCAGAATTACGAGGTCTCCAGGCTCTAGGCCGCCGATTAAGCGCGCTATAACTTTTGCAAGGACCTGAAATCTCGTTAGTAAAATGCATTAAAATGGAGAAAGTGTTAATATAAACTAAGAACGTAAACAAGAAGTAAGCCAAAGAAATTAAACCAAGAAGTAAACTAAAAACGTAAACCAAGAAGTAAACTAAGGTCTAAGAACGTATGTAACGTAATCCAAGAAGTATACACACACGCCAGTCAAAGGCAGGCGCACCACTGCAGATAATATTATCCAGTCAGTAAACCTTCAACGGCTCATTACAGAACGCCGCAAAAACCCGTACTCGAAACCAAGCCTTCCTCTCATCATACATAAAACTTAATGCCCCCATTTTACGAGCTGGAATAACGCGACCAAATCAAATCTGCCCGAGATCGTGGTCCTATAAATTGGACTGCGTTTAGGCAATAGTTTACATTTCACAACCAGCTTGTTGATTTGCCAAGCGTCTAGTATGTTCCAAGAAACACTGAAGTGTGGTTCCAGCTCCGCAGCTGCTTTGTGAATATTGTGCAAGAACCCGTCAGCCGAACCAGATCCTATTAGTCATTGGAATTGTCTGCCAATATTCCGTGGAGCATCATGAACCGTCCTATGGCTTTTATTCTGATTCTTACTGCAGTTGTGGGTTTTTTTGGCCAGTCCCAGGCTACCTGCATGCTGAGTGACACATTACCTGGAACCTGTATAGTCTGGGTGCGGGATGCGTACTGCGACAGCATGTGCCGCTTTTATGGGTGCGGCCATGGCCGGTGCCATGATGACCACAACTGCTGGTGCGACTGCGATTTTTGCTATTAAATCCGCTTCAACTCAGGTAAGTTGTGGAATCGTAGCGCCGCGGCAATAATACAGGAAATTCAGAATATCATATCAACTATGGCATGAATTTAGTGTACCGATGTTGCGGTCTGGATTAGCTTATTGATGCAATATCTTATAAAGAAGATTAGTGCATATCATTAGTTTTGCTGTAGCAGCACGTATAAAGTTATGGTTAGAGTAATTTATGGCGTATGATGATTAATTTGTTTAAGGTCTGGTACAACTGCAAGGCGCGCTCGAGCATCAGACCATTTACGACAGAATAACAAACACTGAAAACCGTTTGAATGATAAAATCGTTAATAAAAACCTACGTTCACATACAGTCATCAAAATATTTAACGTACTGTGGGAATAACAAACGAACAGTTCTTGATAATCTTTGACCAGTTCACGGTTTCAAGCGCCGCGCTGAATGTATGAAGACTGCTGTGGGGAAGAGCATAGAATCCTTCCAACTTTAAACTACGGTATACTTGCTTTTGCGTATTTTGTGGCATGCTGATAACGCAAACACCGCATTGGAAATTGATGTAGATAATTTTTTATATTCAGATGTATTGAAAAAAACATCGTTTCAAGCAAATTGTATGCTGCCAGACATTCGTTAACGACAACGATTGTGAGCTTACGTTGATCGATGTGTAATTTTCAACCTGGATGTCTGTCTGAGATACCATATTAGCCCGAATGGTGAACCTGTGCACATTATGTATACAGTATAAGCAAAGATAGAAAGTATTCATAAGAATGTTTATCTTGTCAACACTGTTTTCGGGCTATTACCAAATAAACATAAAAAATGGAAAACCTATCAAAACTACCAGCATTACATAACATATATGTAACATACATTTTTGTGCAGCAAAACGACTGACTCCTTAGCAGGGAGCCGGCATACTCGAGCGGATAAGTCAACAATCCGGAAACACAAGTCCACCTTGTAACATCCATATGCCAAAGGCATTTGGATACTATTTCGCCGTGTATCAATTTGGATTCGTTCGCAGCACTATTCCATTTTAATCCTTAGCCGTCTTTTCCTGTCGCGATAACGATCACGAATTGTTGACCGAGTTGTTTTGAGCATACCTAAAGTCTGTTGTAAATGAACGGTGAACATAAATAAACAAACACACTCCACTACCGAGATGTGCCGTATCTGCTTCTGCGGACGATTTAAGATGGATATCCTTCATCAGTCACCTACATCCGGCACATGCAATACTGAAAACACGTTTGTAACATATGTCGCCAGCAACGGTACGGTAATGCACCATGGTAGTTTCAGATACCCGGATCGCCCGCTTTTGACATTTTCCATCAAAACTTACGAACTGACGAAATACAGCTATCCAACCAGTGAAAAGCCAAAGCTGGCTGCAGTTCCTGTGACCTGATGAAAAACAACGCACTGATGCGGTGTCCAAATACACTACTGTGAACAGACATCCAACTATGACGCAAAAGTTTGCAACTTTATCGTCGGGACAAATTGCGTTTCCGAAAATACCACTGATGCAGTTTGGTCAACCGAGAAGACCCTGGCACACGTCACACCGTGCGACCGATTACAGCAAATCGGAACAACGTCAGCTCACGATCAATTGCTCTCGGCAGTAAGTGGCAGTAACTACCGGGAGCAGCAGCGGCGAGTCGCGGTCACACAGATACGAGTTTTGAACGAAGTGCCCATCGATCGTTATGATATCAGAGCTGGCAGACGACGCAGCATCGTTCCGTTTCACACAGCCTTATCCGGCATGCAATAGCCGTCGGAATTTAAAAGTGCCAGCGCATTGGAAAGCAACAAATTTGCATCGTTTCAATCATGGTAAAAACATCCAATCATTAGATACACCCTTCTAGTACGCACAGACAATGTACCTGAACGGTTGAACCTGCCGCTGCATTGCTTGGTAACACTATGCTTAGTAACTAACACGCTAATGACAACAGTGGGCAGCAAAGACCTCCATAGCGAAGACAATGATGAGCGAGAAACCAGAAGAGTCAGCAAGCCGCCAAAGAGGAATGTTTCGCAGAACTCCTACACCGACCAACAGTAATTACAGCATCATGGCTCTCATGCCAAACGGCAGCGGTATTCTCCCGAACACGACGCTTGTCTGGATGGTCATGATAAAGCTGGTGCCATTGACGATGAGGACAGGTACGTAAAACTTCTCAACGGTTATGCTATACGTTACACGGAAAGTAACATGTGGAAAGCTACCTCCATGTTTATTCACTTGTCGCTTTTGCATTGTGAGTGCAAGCGAAACGAGGCGTCATCAATGGACCAGTCTGGAGAACTACCGTCAACAGTCTTCCGTGGGAACGTACAGCATAGTAATGCAGTGTCAGTCCGAGGAAGCGACGGTTTATCCCACTATGGATTACTTATTCGCAAGGAACGTGACGGGTTCCTGGTTGATTTCAAATGCGGACCGAATCGAGGGCGCATCGTCCCTTTTGGAACACTGTTCCGTTTGAATGCCACATTCATCGCATTAGACAGGACGTTCGAGGAAAACCGCAGGCTGAACGCTACAGGTCTAAAGGGGAACGAAAACGTGGAGATACTGTTACAGCTGCAGTTTGACGAGCCATGGAAGTGGTATCACGGGACGCTCATCGCAGCTGATCCTGAACAAAAATATTGCGGATATGTTACCGTGTTTTTACCGACCGGGCAGACAGTTATGATAATGCACTGGCTGTCTTTGCGCCCATATGCCGCTTTATAAGGTTTTTTTATCAAGACCTACATGATCCCCGTTTCCCCGGAATCCCAAGATTTAGAACCACGATACAAGACAAGTGGATGTACGTGGGCGAAACAGGTTTTATAGAGCGATTCCTCGGATCCCTTTCCGTTCGAGTGGCAAGTGTGAGTACATTGAGGACTGGATCCGCGAACAAATCGTCAAGTCCGAAAACAACATTTTCAGCAATGTAAGACTTCCACTAATTGAATATCGGTTCACACAGCTGCATGCAGTCTAAATTGGTTTTATTCCTCTGTCAGATCCTCGACGTCGTAGTCAGGAATCGTCCAGTCCCTATTAGTGTCAGGTACTCAGGAATGCCCTTTACCTACGTAAGCACTACCACAATTTACACTCCAAACGCAGTGGTCGTCCGCGGAGACGATGGACTTTTGCATCATGCGGAGGTAGTCGCAAAGGAAAGAGACGGCCTGCTGGTAGATTTTTGCAACCATCAGCCGTTCGTTGTTGTGCCATTCGGTACAGTTCACTACTATCCCGACCGTGGACTGCGGAAAGGCGCTGGAATGAATGAATCCGTGAAAGTGCTGTTACAGCTGAAAAAGGACGAACCGTGGAAATGGTTGCCGGCAACATGTATTCATTCGATGCAACTCGATCATAGATGCGTTTTCGCTATTCGATCAGGCTTCGTCAAAGTAACTGTGGGAAACGGCACAACACTCTCTGCACTTGTCTTTGTAACTCAACTTCGTGCGCCTTGGGATGTGGCAGTACTGACCGCTACCCTGATAAAAGATGAATATCTCCCTATTGTCGAAGCGCATCGTCGGCTCTTGTGTAATAGGAAAATTAACGAACTGCCGCTGGATGTGTTGCAGCAGGTGTTGAGCTGCCTGGAAACTGTCGCATTTTTCAAGGGGCGATCCGTATGTAAACTATGGGCCCATATCGTCGCATCCTCCACCATCCGCACCATCCATCTAAATCTGGATGTCCGCGAGTGGATGGCCTGTCTAAACAAGGTGTGGAGCAAGGAAGTGACTACGATTGTAATTCGAAGCACGCGAGAATGTTTTGGTACTATTTGCCATGTTTTGAAGACATACGTACTTCAGAGGGGAAGCGCTCCACTCCAGACACTGATCCTGCAGGACAATGATGCGTTCGGTGTTTGTTACGAATATGGCGTCGGAGTTTGGGATGAGCTATCATTTCTGGCGTCTTTCTGCCAGCGCTTGGTCTTTCGCGAAATCTTGTTAGAGATTCGGATTAAATTCGATGACTATTCGGCCGGGGTGTGTGGATGGTCTACAACGGGACTGATCGACCTGACCAAAACGGACCGTACTACACAATTGTGGACGTTGGTGGCGAACCATGCACCAAAGTGTCACGACAGCATGAGAACGATTCGATATTATTTTCGTGACAATCGTGTTCCTCATCGTTCTCCCGCAAGTGTGGTCCGGATTCTGAAGGTGTGCAGTTCTTTTCCTGTTTGCTGGTAAGCTCGCGATGATTCTTTAGAGCGGTTTTGTTTCGTAGATTCTCAACGACATTGAGCATGTGTTGCGTGCGGGGACAAATAACCGTCGGAAGCGTTGGTCCGCCATACATCTGCTGGGTTTACGACCGGAGCAGCTGAACGATATTGCTATTTTTACAGTGGCAAAAGCGATTGAAAAATACTGCTACAACGAAGACCGGAAGTGGGTGTGTCGCCAGCGGCAAGCGAACCTGATCTAGAGCAAATCATTGTTAGGATTATTTTAGCGCATTTGCAGAAGCTTTTTGCGTTAAGCTTCTCTAGATCTGTAGATGCTGTACTTTCATTACTTACAGTATTTTTGAAGATTTTCGTTACATTGCGTCTATTTGACTGGATTGTCAGAGCTTTGACCTTTCTAACCCAAGATTTGCGACAAGTAAGCAGAGCACTTTAAGTCATCATTTTTTCCTTGAGCCTGCGCCCTGAACAAGCAAAAAAACAAAGCTGTAAACAGACAGTATAGTTTTAATTACCTGCATGAATTGAAAGTCTGGAAACTCTCTAAACTTTACCATGACCAGCTGAGAATATCGCTGCGCTACAGGCAGCGCCGGCTACAGCCAATTGGGACACATAACTGCAGCTCATATCAGTTGCGCGCTCCGTACTGGCTACCGCCATAGGGGAAATTTCTATCGCAGAAATTTGGTTTGACCAAAGCGTCGCAACTACGTACTAGAGAATCACCGACTGCAGGAGTTTATATCATTGGGAATCATTTTTTTTTGTACCACATCCGGATGATTAACGCGACATTTTGTTCGACACGTTCTCGGATCATACAACAACAGTCCGTCTAATCTTCTAAGCTGTAGGACAACAACGGTGCAAGAGGGTCCGCGATCCTACTAAAGCGTTAATATAAAATGTATACCATTATTAGACATAATGACACACCATAGCGGTAAGACCCTTCGACAAATCAGTCACACAGCATTTTCCAATGCCAACTTATCTCCATTCTACACAAAAACAGCGTACCCATTAGAAAGTCGGAATCGTGGTAACGACTACCGGGGAAATGGCAACGGGAGGCGGTACCATAGGGATCACGGGCGTATATGTCATGGAGTGCACGGGTGGCGCTTGCTGCGGATAGAATGCGTTTGGATTCACCATGCCCGTTGCCGCGGCTCTCCGTGCAGCTCGTTGGTGATAGTAAAAGAAAGTGAACCAGATGAGCAGAGGCACGCCGACGAGGATCAGCAGGACGATGATCAGAATGATCCACCACTCCCGACTACCAGCTTCCACCGCGGGGTACGCATACGTCGTGAATACGAATTCCTGAAAAAAATTAAAGCTGGAATTACTTTTCGAATATATTATAATTATGGAATAAAGTAGGTTAAATATTTGAAATTGAAGCAAAATGTTTGGATATATGATTTCATTCGAGATGTGAAATACTGTAGTACTTTTGAAAGGTCATCTCCCGAAGAAAAGTTACTACGAGAGCCCGTTTTCCTTAAGTTACAGACGAATCTGAAGCTAAGGCTTTTAAAGCAAATTCTGCAAATTTTCTCTGTAAGACTTTAATTTTTTTTAATTTGTTGGAAAACTGATGCGCAAAAGTATGCATCTTCGTTAGAAACTACGGACATTTTCGATTTGATGGTCATCCTGATCCCCATGATCATGATCATCCAATACAATTACAGGATCGTTAACTATAGGTTCCGCAGCATGAGATCCATGTTTGGGGAATGGGTCGCTGGCGAGAAGTTCCATCTGCAGTTCCACCCCTTTGATTCCACCGATGTTGCCATAAAGTCAAGTACCGCTGTTTTACGCAAGAGTCGATCATAGTTGACAAAAATTTAGTTATGACATTTCGAAACCCTGCTCATTTACACACTCGAGCCAGGGCATATTATATTAATTTTCTGAATGCGTCGTAATAGTTATTGTTTTACTGCCAGTGAGCTTTCCTTTCCTTTCGAATACGTTGCACGTTACGTTGCTAAGCTATACGGTGCGTATCGCAGATTGTTCGGTACTGCGACAGTGAAGGACTCTTAGCAGTTTATCGCTCGAAATGGCTCCGCGCAGGTGATTCGGTTCAGCAGTATGATAGAGTGGCTGACATCCGTACGTACAATTTGTTGCCATATCAACTCGTCGTACGCTTAAAATAATAATACTTTTTTTTTACCTTTCCTGATTTATTTTTGGCCCCCTTGGGGGTCGGGGGGTCTCTGATTCGTTTGCCAATTTTTCTGTCACATGCGTGATGCGTTACGTCATTACTAGTACTTTACGGAATGTTTTGGTCAGTTTCGAAAAGGTTGAAACAGAATGTTTGTTGATCCTGTACCGTAGAGTACTGATGCAAAAATCTAGCTGCTGCTGCTGCTCTTGATGCGAACACCGCTGGAAATTACTATAGCATTGTTCCGTTTTTCATAATGCAAACCAAACGCAGGTCACTTATTGTAGTTCAAAGCCAACAGTTTTGCTGTATGTTAAACAAACAGTGCATGTCGACTCGGGTGACATCTGAAGCGCAGCACTTTTTTCGCGTGTATGGGTGTTGTGTACTGGCTCTACCGATGCAGCCGCACTGTTTCCCGCAAAACCTCAATAGGCTGGAGTCTAGCCTGATGTTAATTCTGGTTCATTTTAAAATCTCAAAAACATCTAGACTGAAAGTGGTTCAGAACGATCAATACATGTATATAAATTTCGCATGAAATTTTCACAGAAGTTGTTTGGATAAACGCTGAATTATCTGTGACAGAAATGCGTTTAAACTAGCATTTCACCACTATTGCGCAGTTAATTTATGTTAATAAGCCAGCAGTAACAAATCTGCAAAATGCAAATTGCACAGTTTTATACTTATAGTAGGTGCTTATTTTGCGCGAGTATATCAGTCTTACTTTACTGAGTCTTACATGTAATTATGATGCACTCTTTGTGTTAGATAGAACAAACCCTCATTCTAGTAAAATTAAGGATATTTTACTGTTTAGGATTTGTTCCTTTACTCCGGGTTGAAAATTTCGTGTGCTCACCTGCACGTTACGGGGAGAAAGAATAAATTATTAACGTGTAATAATATAATTGCCACCTGCTGGTGTGATACGGTAAAGACCCAATGAAACAAAGTTTAAGGTTTTGAAAAAGTTAAGCAATACTGACAGTAATATCTTATACATCATCGTGTAGCTGATGCACCGTGTACGGTGTCAGGTGTAGACACATAAAGAGTACGTATGTTCTAGATGAAGAGTACGTATGTTCTAGATGGTGTATACGTATTATTCATCTTACACATCGTACTACAGCAGTACCTGAGTGCGGTACCTGCAGCGAAGCAGTGATCGAAAGTGCCGTCACGGTACGGTCATGCACTGGCAACACTATTACAACATAGCCTAGCAACTGCCGAAAAAATAAATCAAAACCCGTTGTAATAATCACAAGAAAAACCTTCGGCTACCGCCTCAATTTTTCTTGAGATCCGTGTTCAGAACAGATTCGTGGAATTATACTTCTTCAAAACAAATGTTCCGTCTGATGCGTCATTGCTAATGCTGTACGTTTTCGCACTCTTAATGGAATGCACTCGGCTGTTCACAGTATTTCGTCGGTCCGCTCGATTACGAGATTCTTGGTCGCTGCTCTTAGTTGTTTTTCTTGAGATTTTTGTTGTTTGTTGGGCGAACTTACTTGTTAATAAGAAAACGTTTTTGCACGTTTTAGTACTCTTCTGTAACCGATAAAATCGCCCGGAGAGTAAAGCCTTCCAGAGGGCAGAACTTCGCACGGCGCAGGTTTTGTTCACCCCAGAAAATTTTTTTCCGAGTGCAATGACCTAAAGGTCATTCGAAGATTTCGCCGCGCCGGATTGAGCCGAATACTTTTGCCTGTAGAAACCGACTTTTTTAAGGGCTCTGGCAAAATTTGTTTGAATGTAATTATTCATCCCTCGGTCCGGGTCAAAAGTGTCCGGTTGAAACAGGCTTTCTTGAATTTAGTGGACTCAGGCAAAAATGTCGGGATGATCTTTAAGTTGATTTCCCCGCGGATTCTGGAGGAAGAAGATTTTTTAGGTTGGAAAATTTTAATCTGGACGAAATTTCCGTTCTCCATGCGGATGATCACGGGTCAGCCGGTTCACAAGGCATCACACAGCACTTGTTAATGAGATTCCTCCGTCCCTTAAGGCGAAAAAATACCCAGTCGGTTCTGTTTTTGGTGGTTCCCAAAGACAATTTTTTGCATCTAATCGCAGATGTGTATCGTTACCGCATGTGGTACACTTGATAGAAAAGGGATTGCTCTACCCTGTGATCAGGTCACTGTTCACCCGCAGCGCGCGCGCAGCCCACAATAAGTGCGCAAACAAAGAGCAGGTACGTAAATAAGAACAATAGTCTCGATAAATTCAGCCATGCATCCAAAGATCCAAAGTATGGTTTGAAAACGGCATAAAACGTATCAAAGCACAAGAAAAATTATTACACAAGCTTTTTCGAATTCATTGATTACATGAAAAGTTACTGAATTTTGAATAATTTGAAATTCAGTATCTTTTGACACAATCGACGAAATCCAAAAAGCTTGTGTATAACGTTTCCTATCTTTCTATGCATTCCATAACGTTTTCAAATCATACTTTTGATGCACGTCTGAATCTATGGAGACTTTGCTTCTTATTTGCCCTGCTCGCTGTTTACGCACTTACTGTGGGCTGCGCACGCGCGGCGGGTAAACAATGACCTGATCACAGGGTAGCGCAATACATTTTCTATCATGTGTACCATATGAGGTACCGATGCACACCTGCGATGTGATGCAAAAACTTGTATTTGGGAACCAACCAAAACGGAAACACTGAGTATTTTTTCTCCATAACCTTTTTAAGGGTCCAAGGGAAAGTTGTTCGGTGTTTTGTTCTGCTCACATCAGGAATACCAGAACACGGAAATGTGATAATGGGGTTTTGTTAGAAGTTGTGGCCATTTCAAATGCATATTAATTAATGCAAATGCAAATTTTAGTCAGCAGTTCACTAGTAAAATTTGTCAGAGCATTATGTAAGAAACCAAAAACAAAGCATGTTTTCAAAATTTTAAAGAGAACGTTCAGTAACAGCGGTGCAGACACCGGTAAATCCAGTCACTGTTGCATCGGCCTCCATCATCGGAAAAGAAGTATGATCGAACGTTCGGTACTTCAGGAAAGGAAAGTCGTTTCTTGTATTATTATTGTTGCTTCACACGTTTTGTGCTGTAGCAGCAGATTTCGGTTTTGATATCGTTGCTGCTTCATGTTGCTTTAGATGAAAAGTTCGGTACTGCAGCTATCCCGTTCAGTTTGAGGTTAAACTTTCGGTAACTAAATGAAGGAAAAACTCACGTTTCTGATATCAGTGCTCTTTTTCTCTACTTCAGGTCGAAGGGCGCCGAAACTTCTTTACTGAAGCAAATGTCGAGCTTTTGAAATTATTGTTCTTTCGTTCTGCTTCGGGTCATAATTAAACATCATAATTAAACATAGTGGTGATGAATGTATTCAGTAATCCATTTCCTGTGGCGCAAATGTTGAATTATTCTGATGAAAGCTGCAATGATGCCAGGTCAGTCAGTCCAGGATTTTCAAAGACTTACTGATAAATTTACGAAGACGTAATTACCGTCTTATAAATAATTTTTGTTTAGTTCGATCGATCGTTCTTTGGCAGTGGGAAATCCTTTTGGATTTCGATAGTGTTATGCCCCGGGAACTTGGTACAAATTACTGTTGGTTTTCCAACTGTCTATATTATAAGAATGAATTATCGGTTTATGTCAGTTTTACGCTATCTAATCTGTAGGTGTAAAACCTCATCGGCAAGACCAGAACCAAGAAAAGCTTTACCGGATTTTTTTCTGCCAGAGTAAAATCCTCATGTCTAGTACAACAGTACAGGTTGTGATTGTTTTCGCGGCTTCTAAATTATATAAATGTGATGATAGCAGCGCTTGATACTGTTTGGTTGGATTACGTACGTATCGGGTGTGCGTGAGGTATAAAAATCTATTTGTTCTCTGCCTTTTACTGTACGTGGGTTTATCTCAAAATAAAATGTCATGTGCAACCGTTTTGAGCAATGCTCTATCCGATGGTATAATTTATTCGAGCGGGGCTTGTTCGTTTTGAGAGATTTAGTGATCCCGGGACGGCGTTCTGTAATAGGAACTAGTACCAGATAGTGGCGTACAACAAGCGGACGAGCAGCGGTTCGCTTTCATGAGGCAAAATTTGGTTATTTCTCTGTTTCCATAAAGCGCTGGGTTTTCTGCATGACAATGTTTCCTAAATTTATTAAGAATGTGCACAAAACTGCTGCTCAGTTGAGAAAACGGTCGCTGAAACGCGGTCCGAGATTTTTTCGAACACCTTCGAAAAAGTCTTTTGAAAAAACGCTGCATTCTTCGGTCGTCGGATAAATTTATATCAGTGCCTTACAATTAATTATTAAAATAAAAAATCGAACCGAAATGTTTCATCGCTTTGAACTTTTATGGTGCAATTTAGAAGAACAATGTCATGTTTTGAGGTCAACTGCAGGTGATTCTGTCATTAAGCTCTTAGTCGAATCCCATTATCCCCAAACCGGGGTTTATGCATACAAAACTACAGCTTAAGGGTTTCTGAACAACTTCACA
>JAQGAU010003121.1:0-13863 GCA_034698045.1 Paramacrobiotus richtersi
AACACAGACCTTTTTCCGCAAGCCTGCTGGAATTCTCTTTTGTACGTAGAAAGCTCCGAGTGCCAAAGGCATCGATCGTTTGAGCTGGCTAAAACAGCGCATTGCCAGGGACCACTCCGTTACTGCCGGTGTGCCCCACAGTTTTGCGCTGTACGCCGGTGCCGGGTCGAAATAGTGTTTAGACAGCTTGTTGACGTGTGTCTTAATTATTTGCCAACCGATATAATTTGCCAGCCATTTCGCTCCTTCTTCACCTTGTTGCTCCAGGCCGGCAAACAGCTGATCCAGTTTACGCAGCAACGGAAGATTTACCAAGAGAACGGTAATGTTATCATGCAGCGCCTGTGTAACGTTGGCCGCCTCAACGTAAGCGTCAACATATTTCGATAAATTGCGCAGGAGCGTCGACCCAAAGTAGCGGAGGGCTTTAAATTCCGATAAGCGATATCGGTACGAATATTTTTGATCGTCCCGCTTGACTGTTGGTATGCGTACCTAGAAGCGCACCAAAAGGTATCTATAACAAATCTTTTGAGAAAAACACAGACGTCGACTTCCGTTCTCAGCGAAAACCTACCCTACTCATCTCGCGCTCGATCTCGAAAATTTTGGTTAGATTTGAGGAAAAAGTCGTCACATCAAACGCTGAATGGCTTCCCCGAAGAAGCAGTGCGGTAACGTCAAGCATATACTTCTTGTAGCTTTCGGCATACAGCTCACCGAGTACGTCATCCTTTAAAATATCGGACTTGACGAAAGTTTCCGGTTCCTTGATTACAATTTCCGGAAGCAGCTGGTTAGTGGCATTGGCAATTATTTCCACAGCAAAAAACGGCTCACTTCCAGCCAGGAAACTCTTTATCAGCACGTCAAATGTGCTGAATCTAGAAGGATCCCAGTCTGGTTGTAGAATGGGCCATCCGCCCATTGTAAGCTCCAAAAAGTCAAGCAGAGGATCAGCCTGAAGTTTCTCCCGTTGTGCTTTAAACCGTAAACGGGAAAGTTCGTGACATATAGATTTTTAAAATGGAAGAAATGTCACTAGTTACCTTCGTTCATACACTGGGCGTATAATTTCCTGAGCTTTGTTTCCGACGGAGTTGATCCAGGTTTGTCGTCCTCTAGCAGCGCTGAAACGAGCGATTAGTCAAGAAAATCTTGCACCTGTGGGCGTCCTACGTACAACTGTATTCACCAGCACAAATGCGACATATACTACATTGAAATGTGCTCTTTGCAGTACTAACGTAAAAGTGTGATTGCTGTGTTCATTTTTACCTATAATTTCCTGTGTAACTTTCTTCTCCAGCTCCCAGTACTCGAATACGCCGGGCTCGTTAACTGGAATCAAATGTTTCCTCTGCCATTTTCCACATGTGTGCTGATAAAAGTTGTCGCACGGATCAATGGAATTGTCGATGTTGTCCAGAAGTTTCTTCGCTGTAAACGAAGTACTGGTACAAAACTATTTCTTGGAGAACCGTTTACAGCAGTCAACTTACCGTTTTCGTTGCAAGGTGCTGTACGACATAATACGACATTGTCGCTAGCTTCTCTCCGTTTTATTTCTGTTGAAAAGTCGAATAAAAAATGGCGGTAACCTGAGTATGGACCGAGTCTGAAAGCTTTTACCTTTTCCTTCGCTGCTGAGATATGAAACTGAGCAAACAGAGTAAACAGTCAACACTATGAGTATGCGTTTCATGGTTACCAATTTTACTAATCCTTTATCAGAACAGAAATTGTACACATAATTACTTTGTACCAACAACAACTGATTGTTTAAGGATCTATGTTCGGAGCTTATATGCATATTATTGCGGAAGCGGACTGTTTCCGGCAGCCGGTATGCCTTGTACGAAGCCGGCAAGATTGCTCCATAACGGGTTATATGTCACCATTCAAGTACACCGTTCAGTACCGCTCTGTAATACAGTAAGTCAAAATTGCGACTGTATCCGTTAAAGCTAGATTTCAACGTAAGTTAAGCCCGGGGTGACTGATTACTCACTTACTTTTATTCGTAAGCTCTGGGAAATTAGCGGTTGTGTCTGGTCGTACCATCTTTATTGGTCCGGTGTCTTAGAACCATTCCGCCGTTTCCGGGTACAATAACTAGAACGTGTTTGATCACGTAGACACGCAGCATTTTTAGACATTGTCGTTCTACTGTTCTCTAAAAATTTGTCCTGTAACCTCGTTATTCGACACATCATTATACTGCATCAAGAACAGCAATGCGGCTCATAAAGGTTACAACACAATCGACCGAAGCGGAGCGAAGGTCCTCTATACTCAGCTCAAATGGATTTCGATGTCTGTCTGTCATTCCGTCGGTCGGTCACTATTGTTATTTATTTATTATTAATATTTATTTATTAATATTACTAGGAAAGTGCACTCGCTCGTTACGGGCACTGAAAGACCGAAGCGAAGGAAAGCAGTTTCATGTAAGCAAATTCTACCAAGACAAACAGGATTGCGTGTCTGTTTGCCATTCGCAGTGAGAAGAGAGTTAGTTCACAAAATTCAGCGTTCTTCGATTCATTTTTAACAATTACCGTTTTCGTTTCGATTCTCATGGCGTTCAAAACGAACAGTTGGTCCTAGCCTAAACCGTTCCCAGCTGGTTCCACCCCGAACAGAACTGCACAATACCGCCGACCGATACACAGACACTAAAATTCCAGTTTTGGGTAGTACATGTTGCCGGAAATTGCGCAATAATAGTGACCGACACAAAGCCGACATTAAAGGCTTTGGTGAGTATGTAGCTTAGGACCGGAAATTGCGCAATACTGGCGAACGACACACAGACACCAAACCCCTAGTTCTAGTGAGTATCTAGGGAAGAAAACTGCGCCATAGCGGTGACCGTCAGCTGTCCGTCACACAGACGCCAAAAACCCCAGGTGAGGTGAGTATGTACGGCCAGAAAGTGAGCAACAATGGGGACCGACACAAAGACACCAATTTTGGTGAATATATAAGGCCGGAAATTGCGCAATGGTGACACACACAGACCACAAAAACCACAGACCACCACTAGTTTTGCTGAGTATTATTATTAATTATTAAATTTGCGGTAATAATAATAATTTTTAATGATATTAAATATTATTATTAAATAATAAAAATAAATAATAATAGTAACCGACCGACGCGGAATTTTCTTCATTCGGCTTTTAGACCGGCAAATACCAGTTTTTTGCTTAAAATGCGTATTTTTTCTGGTACAGACTGGTGGGTTAAGTTAGTTAATAATAATTGTTTGAATTGCTTTATCTTGTACTGCCCTGCGCACGTACTTGGTCCGCTTCGGTCACTCAGTGCCCGCCATCAGCGAGTGCACTTTCCTAGTAAGTGCGGGTTTGTTAACGTCTTTGTTTTTTGGCGAGCGTTGTGTACTGTAATTAATCTGACCTTTTTCTTTGTTCAGCACTTGTTAGAAACGGCCAGTACTTGTCAAACCAGTACAAGTTCTTTCCTCTGTGTGAAACCCTGAGAGCTATTAGTGATTCGCCGGCGGAACTGTTTAAATTTTTAGTGCGTTAACTTTTTGAGAAATATGGTGACCACGTTCGGGATCATTTCTAAAACAACATTTTTCTGTTGCCATTGTTAAAATAATTGTGGCAGCAATTTTGAGCACTATGCCGAGTATTAAGGCACAGGCGAACGAGCGAGATCAGATTGGATGTTTAACACTTAATATTTCAAAATGTGCAGAGGTTTTTTTGCGCCAGCAATGTCGTTTTAAAAGGGATAAAATAATGGCGTTGGCTGGGACGGCTTTTGCCACTCAATTTGAAATACACAAGCGCGATGAGATACCGTAAAGATACACCACCCTGATGTTTAAACATGGTTGCATCAGCGCATCACATTCAAGTAGCTAATTCCCTGAATGTACTGTGTAAACAATAACCGTGCGAAAATGCATAAAGTGGCAGTCCCAACTCATTATTAAATGTTTCGGCGCTCCCGACAGACCAGAGTTGCCTGTGTGCAGTGTAAGATACGGTTCCCTCTACGGTATTATTCACCTAACATTCAGTGCAAACATTTCCTGCTGGACGCACAGCTTTTAGACCGAACTCAAACTGCAGCTGGTTTATAATGCCTGAGCTCTTGTAAGCATGTCTCGTAGACATAAGGACCAAACAAGTCATTTTAGCAGCATCCCGGTTTCCCATCATCCCGCTGACAAATTGGCACTAAAGTAACAGATCCCGTTCAAGTTACACTTTATAGCGATATTTACATTACCGCTCGTTGAAGTTCGGTGTGGTTGCGTTGCCACAGACAAACAGCAGCGTAATACATTTCAGATTACCTTCTTACAATGTGGTCCACTGCACTGCGTATCAACGCTAGAGCAGACTCGGCATCGGTATCGCTGCAAACGACATTCTCTCTTCCAGAGACTATGAACGAACTAGTAAACACATGTGCTTCGGTGTTGTATTACATCTCGCCAGCTGGGTTGTTGATTTTGGTTACCAATGCCTTTTGCAATCTCGACAATTCCTTCTTCGAGTATGGACGTATCGAACTTATCTATCCCGAAGAAATGCTGGATTCTCGCTATTTATCGCTGTGTTGATGTTTACTGCACTGTATTTACTCGGATCTGTTTGAGACTACATTAATAAAACTCCACAGAAAGCGTTCAACGAATTCTTATTGCAGTAGTGTTTGGCAGAGAAACATTGTATACAATTTTTTTCTGCCGAACACTATTGCAATAAGAATCGTCCGTGCAGTTTTCTGTACCGGATCATGGCCAGCAGAACTCGCCTCCGCAGTATCCCAACACCTTTTGGTTCATAATTCGCTTGCTTGTCTGCGAAATAGGATACGACACACCCTTCACGGTATTATTCTCATAACTTAGACTGCAAACATTTTCTGCTCGGATACACAACTTTTAGACCGCACGCAAACTGAAGCTGCATGAGACTCAAATTCTAGAGTTTACGAACGAACTAGTAAACTCAGGTGCTGTTGGTGTTGTATTACATCTCGCTACCTGGGGTGTTGATTTTCGCAGCCAATGCCGTTTGGAATGTCAATTGCATCTTCGAGTATGGTCAGGCGGACGTATCCCAAAGAAATGTTGGATTCTATCTGTTTATTGCTCTGTTGATGTTGATGATGTTGATCTTGCTGTTTATTGCACTGTAATCTGATCTGCTTCCGATGATTACAATGATCACAAGGACGACTATATTGATAAAATCCACAGAAAGCATTCGGGTAATGACAGCAGTGTCTGGGAGAGAAAGGTTATATCTGATTCGGATACATCATTTCTCTACCAAGCACTGCTGAAATAGGAATCGTCCGAGCGTTTTTCTACACTGGATCATGTTCACCAGAGTTTGCCTCAGCAATTACACAACACCTTTCGATTCTTATTTCTTTCTCCGCATACTTTTGCTTTTGAAATATTTGCCACCTGCATCGTCAAACAAGGCAGTAATATTTACAGGATTATGAGAGACTATCGATTCTTATTGCGCCAATGAACAGAAAAGTTTGGTATTTACTTTGTTTGCTATACGCTCGTAAGTTTTTATGTTCCAACACGATAGTGATCATAGCCGATAGGCAGTTACGCCGAGTACAGATACGGCTTTTAGAAACATAGTCTCACTGGACCAGTGCTAAAAACAGAAGTACATAAAAAGCCATTGTGATCACATTACTATGGGTGACACCCGAATTGTCCGGTAAATGCGGGCGCTCCGTGGTCTGCGGTCGTTCAGTTGTCGGCTCGCTAACGCATCCTGGTATATTGCTGGTAGCGCAGCAATGATACTGATCCAAGGGAGCGATGCTCCAGTAATTGGTGGCGGAATGCGCAGCGTTACCGCACGTAAACAACAATGTCGATCCCTTGTCCATCGGTCCACGGACGATTTCATGTGTCCAGCGAACGAAATCCTCGGCCTCACAACAGCCGCAGTTCACGTTGACAGGCGATGAGCAAAATCGGTTCTCAAGAAAGTCGATATATGTCTTGTTGGTCATGGTCAACGTATCGAGGATACTGCGTGGAGGGAAATTTAAGCCGCTACTGCGGAGGTCCAGGCCGGATAAGCTGGCGAATTTGAACGTTCTGCTTAGTGTCCAGTTGTTCGGCGATGCCTCGGGGGACGACTGGTACATTAGATGCAGTTTCTAAACAGCGAATCGTGTTATACACTGAACTGTGTAGGAAGAACTTCATTACCTCGATCACGCTCAACGTGAAGGGGCATCTTACCACGCTTACTATGAGTTCCTGCCGCATCAATCCACTGGGAGCTGATTTCCTGAAAGGTTTCTACAGCCTAAACCACATGCTTTTATCTGATAATGACATATACGACATCGATGTGAACGCATTCGAAACCCGGGTCAACTTGCAAGCGAACAGTCCTCCAGCTTTACTGTCAGTTTGTCTGGATCGTAACTTAATTACCCGTCTAGATTGGGCAGTGTTTGCTCCTGCTTCGGATACGTTACAGGTACACTTCGGATCATTAATTGCTAGACGCTGCTTATTCACACATACATGCTTGAAGATCTCTACTTTGAGCATAGAATATCGCATTGCTAGAGCAATTTGGTAGAGAGCTTGCACACACACTGATGTTCAACCGTTGAACTTCAACGCGTGTGAGACTATATAAAGATTCCAGTGCTCCTGTGTGGGCAACGCATCGTCCAGGATTAGAGATCCGAATTACATTAGTAACATTACGTTCGGTGATTCACATAGTGTACGTTGCGTGAGATCGAGGAAATCAAGTCTTCTTTTCAGTTCAGCGTGTTACAGTGTGTAAGACGTTTCGCTGTTTAGGAACTGCACCTAGCGGGACAATCGTCCTCCGAGGAATCGCAGAGCAACTGGACACTAAGCAGACCGTTCAAATTCGCCGGCTTCCAGCCTCGATCTCCGCAGCAGCGGCTTAAATTTCCCTCCACGCAGTGTCCTCGATACGTTGACCATGTCAAATGAAACATTTATCAAGCTTGTTGAGAACCGATTTTGTTCATCGCCAGTCCGCTGGAACTGCAGCTGCTGCGAGGCCGAGGACTTTGTTCAATGGACACATGAAATCGCCCGTGGACCGATCGACAAGTGACCCACACTGTCCTTTACGTGCGGTAACACTGCACTTTTCGCCACCAAATTCTGAGCATCTCTTCAGATTCTTCCATAGATACAAACCTTCCGCCCTTGGGTCAATATGACTGCTGTTCCAATAGCAGTGTGCCAGGGTGCGCTGACGAGCAGACAACGGGACGACCGCAGCCCACGGAACGTCCGCACGTAGATAATAGTTCGGGTGTCACCCGCAGCAATGGGATCACAATGGCCTTTCTTGTACTTCTGTTTTTTTGCACTGATAAAGCGATACTGTATTTATAAATGCCGCATCCTTAGGGCGGAACTGCCTATGATTAGTAGCCGAGCATGAAAACGTTCGGCTACTAATTCTGTATACCTGTTTCTGCCGCCGTTGCCTCTCCACACTTGATTTAACCAGTATGCAAACAACCTTTTACAGGTTTGGCTGACTGTGATGATGCCGGTGTGTGAATAAACTTTCTTCTGAAATTCAGTAGACACGTAGTAAACTAATTCATGTCGCAGAAGTTCAGATTTTCAAACAGGAACCTAATCTAATTAACAACAAACCGGTTGCGCGAAAAGGCTTTCGAATATTAAAGCTATCCGAGCTGTTGGCACAATTGCAGTTTCAAAATATCCGTCGTTCTGTATTTTAAAAAGTTACACGTTTGTGTAATTCGAGCTTGACTGAATTCACAGCGGTCGGCAGATGACAGATAGTAACCATCCAACTTTTTTTTTGATTTTTAAACTCTTTTCCCATTTAGTAGATTCAAGCGCCGGCTTTGTGTAATGCTGCGGCTTTTACCAATAAATTCGTAGGTTTTCGTAAGCTGATGTGATCGACATTACCAGACAGGCCGACCAGCCGTTGTACTGCACACTGATAGCCGATACATAAGTGTGTGAACCGGAGTAAAACAGTTAGGAAAATGGGCTGGCGCCCCATGTCGAGAAAATAGCCAATTGATTATTTCCACAGATTTCAGAGTAAATAAATTTCCAACAGGTAAACGCGCATCGCCCGCATTCGCTCTTCGTAAGTCAATAATTGTGCAGATCTGCAGCACAAGTGTATTGTCAAATGCTATATCGACCGGCTTTCACACATCTCGAATTTCTAGTTAAATATTATCCGATCGCTAGACGCTAGTTGGGATATGATTCGCGGGTCTTTCACGACAACATTTGCAAATTTTTGTCATTTATTATTATATAGTCATTTATCATTTATTTCTAGCATGTTTCGCATACACATTACACTGCATGGTAGAACGAATGCAAAGTAATGTACGCGATATATGGATAAATGTTCGTCACACGCTTCGTGACGCTTGTATTAAATTCAGCATTGCTGACACTGGTTTACGTACGTGGAAATACTTCAAACGATGGGAAACGCCATCTGAAATATAGTCTCCCAATATGCGTTCGATCTACCCGGAAATGGATTTCACATCGACTGAAACTTTTCTTTGTACGTACTGTGTACTTATATATTTCATTAATAGTAAGCATAGGCAGAACTTAATTAAGGTAGGTCGAATACGAACGAAGCTGGACATGTCGGGCGAAAATACTGGTTTGCGCGCTTCTACCGAGGACAAGAGTCTGGCCCCATTCCCAAGACAAAAACAAACAGGTAAAGGCATGTGACGAACAACCCGGCTACTTGTAACCTAAACTTGTCGATTAGCATCGAGGTTTTGCTGTCTTCAAATATGAGTACTTTGACTCTTGTACTTCGATATTGCACATTTTTACGTATTACGGGATATTGCACCCTTCCCCCCAATGCTTTTGATGCAGTGTAAAATTGTACTGACGTGGGGTAAAATCGCCGGCCGGTAGCTGACATCAAGCTTCGCAACGCTACGCTTTTCATGTTTTGAATCTGTCAGACTTTGAACACTTCGCATTTGTTTCTTCATGAGCCAAACTTGCCGAACGATGAACCACAAGAAAGCGGAAAATGTGCTGAGAAGTGAGAATTATGATACCAAGCAAGTGCGGATTGAGATTCATGACAGCTGAACGATATTCAAAGTGTTTCCAGGTACTGTGCGTCTCCACTGATGCAACGTTTTTGGCTCTGACCGTAAGGATCCATGCTAAAAGGACAAATTCGAAGTGTTCAAAGTTTGAGAGATTCAAAACATGAAAAGCGTAGCATTGCGAAGCCTGGTTTCAGCTAACGGCAATTATCCCCGACGTCATTACAATTTTACACTACATCAAAAGCATTGGGGGGAAGGGTGCAATATCCCGTAATACTTAAAAAATGTGCAATGTCGAAGTACAAGAGTCGAAGTACGTTTAGGTTCGTTGGTACATGCGTAATGTGCGAACTCGCGATCGATATCGAAGATACCGCCAACCGAAAACCATGATAACGAGTTTCTTCAACGCGTCCTCCTTGATGTGTCCGTCTTTCAATCCAAGATCGCTGTTACAACGTCCTTGTACATAATAATAAAGATCCCATTTGCAGCCTGTGAGAAACCATCGTCTGTGTTGTTTTGGTCAGTGTTGGTTTCGGATTTGATTACCTGGTGGTCCAAAATCGCGAAAGCAGTGGTCCGAGCGAAATTCAAAAACATGGATATGCGGCCCACATAATGTTGAGCTGCTTGATTAAGAATCGATAATCTCTCATGATCCAGTAAATATTTCTGCCCTGCATAGAAACCTGCTTGGCGATACGGATGACGATATTTTGAGAGCCAACTTATGCAGAGAAAGAAATAGGAATTAGAAGGTCAATGCCTTTTAATTCTCATTTCTTTCTCTGCTGTGTCTTTTTCTTTCTTCTTCTTTCTTGATCGTTGAAGGTGGCTGCGGTGGCAAACTCGGCTGACCATGATCCGGTACAGAAAAATGCACGGAGGATTCTTATCGCACTACGGTTTGGCAGAGAAATATTGTATCCGAATCGGATATAACCTTTCTCTGACAAACAGTACTGCAATTATCCGCATGGCTTCTGTGAATTTCATCAATATAGTCTTCCTCGATCATCGTAATCATAGGAAACAGATCAGAGCACAGTGCAGTTAACTGTAATAAAGCGATAGCGATAAACAGAAAGAATCCAACATTTCTTTGGGATAGGTACGTCCGATAGTACTGTCCATACTCGAAGAAGCAACTGTCGACATTCCAAAAGGCATTGGCTGGCAAAATCAGCACCCCCGGTAGCGAGATGTAATATAACACCGAAGCACGTATGTTTACTCGTTCGTTCGTTTGTAGTCTCTGGAAGGGAGAATGTCATTGCAGCGATACCGACTGCCGAGTCTACTATCGCGCTGGTACAAACTGCAAAGGCTTTTACTTTGGCAATACTGTACAATTGGGCTTATGCCGAATAAACAAACTGCCATGGACCACATTGTAACAAGGTAGTGTGAAATGTACTCTTACCAAGTTACCTGGTGTTGCTTTGTTGTTTGCATGTGGCAACGCAACCCCACCGAAACAACGAGCACTGATGTAAATACCGCTGCACACTGTAACTAGAACGTGATCAGTTACTTTAGTGCCCATTTTTCAGCGGGATGATGGGAGACCGGGATGCTACTAAAAATAACGTGTTTGTTCCTTATATGTACGAGACGTGCTTACGGGAACCAACTCACAATTGTCAGGCAATTAACTACTCTGAGAGCTACTTCACTGAATGGGCCAATTCCGCTGCAGTTTGAGTTCGGTCCAAAGTTGTGCATAGTTGTGATCGCGGCTTGCGCATTTTTGACTGACGGAAGCCATGTACAGCTGGAGATAGCGACCTAAGTAACTAACATTGCACAGAGTTTTCCGTCTCGTTTATTATAGGTGCTCATCTTATCAAGGCCGACAACGAACGGAGCCAAGGCATGTCAGGTGAAAGACCTGGTCCAGCTTGAACCATAATACGCTACGGAATTACTTTTATGTACGATTCAACATACCTCCTCTGTCCGATTACGATGTTCGGCCGGCTAATTCAGCTTTGGCTTGGAGATGCAGACGGCCCCCAACAATCCCCCCACAAAGAGATGTAAAAGGGGGCTCACTGACAAAATTTGAAGAGCAGCTGTGCTGAATAGTAAAGGCGAAGAAATTCTTTGGAGTGTTGCGGCTTCGTTTAGCTGGGATTCTTTGGTAGAATCCCAGTAAAAGGTAGCCGCAACAGTCCAGGGGAAACTGTTTTCCAATGCTTCTGAGAACTTTAGCAGATTCTGCCGAAATTGTACGGCATCGGACAGAGCCGTGCAATCGATGCTTGCAGACGTCAGCAGCTCTTGGGCCTACATGAGCTCCAACGTCCAAGCGTTTCTGACTGACGGCTTCGAGTCGAATCTGACTGACGGCTTCCAGCCGGATTTTAATTAATTTATTTATTTAAAATGTTTCATATTTCGCTTCTGACATACCGTACGAACGCACTGTCACGCACACTCCACACTACCGTACGAATGTTTATTCAAATTCATTGCTGACATACAGCGCCCACATATACCACACTGCCGTACGATACACACACACCACACTACTGCACTGTGTTTTGTTCCTGCGCATTGAATGTAGGACGATGACGTCATGCAGCACATAACACGCTGAGACGCGAACAGATGGAAATGGTACACACCTGCCCGCGCCTCAGCGCGCCACGTGGCTGACAACAGCCCGCTCTTTTTTTACAAACTGCAAATGACATCAGAAGTCGGTATCTGCACACGGAACTCTACAATGACATCATAGCTCTACAACTGTTGCGTACTCTGTAGCATCGCTTCCACTGAACGTACACGTGTAAAGTCGTAGTCAGAAAACAAACCCAACTGCTGAAAAAGCATACTACGTAACTGCGACATAGCTTTCTTATCTCGGAGAACAGCTCGCACCGTTGCCTCCAGTGTGGGTTTCGTCTGTCCGTTGAGTGTTTCCAGAATCTTCCCCATCATGTGACCTTCCAAGTCCATTGGCATCGCTGGCTTTGGTATACTGAGGAAGATGGAGAAGCGTCCCAAGAACCCGGTGATATCCAGAGTGTTGACTGCGCGCAGGCAGGCCGTGTTGAAGCGGGAACGGTGCAGTACAGACCCTTGACAACTTTCATCCAGGAAACGATCGACCTGTAAGTAGTCACGATCACAAACGATTACCCATTTCACGAACAGGTTTCCAGAGAGCGCACGGGAATAGGATGAGCGAGCGTTGGCATTTTTCCCGCGTTTGGATCTCCCAGCACAGGTAAGGTCAAGCCGGCAATCATCGGAACACATGTATGAGAACACTTCAAACAACTCTTTAACATTCCAAAATGCAATAGGGGAGTTTTTCAGAGAGCGCACCAGAATCCGGGATTCAGACGTAACTAGGAACTTAACAGCACCGATATGAAACACAAATCCGAGAGGAGCAGATTCAGGAATACTGATAACAGGTACGGTAACATTAGTAACATCGGTGACCTTTGGTGGCTGCTGCAAAAGAGCTTCTAACTCCAGGAGAAATTGATCAACCTGTACTGCTGCCATCTTGCTTTAGAAAAAAAGGAAACTGATTGTAGATGTGGTTGTGCAAGAAACACGTGCCGTCTAAAAACACATTTCGGTTCTCCTGTGGGCGTTTAGTTTTTGTGTTCTAAGCTACAGGATTGGTGGAAACAGTTATGTGGGTGTGGCTAGACGGTGAAATGATATCATAATGATATCATCGTTACAAAAAGTTATCAGTGATGCACACGGCACTCTCGCATGACATCATCTCTAAATTAGCAAAAAAGTGGTTGTGGGCGCGTCTCGAACCTGTGACGTTCTGTGCAATGTACTTACCTGATTGTCCAGTGGACCACACCCACTCCCGGTTCTGTAGCTTTTAAACGCGGAACTGACTGAAAAAGTAATAATCTGCCCCTCCCACATATTACACTTCCAGCCAATGGGATTGCCTGAAACACATTTCACGACGCCCCTAGACTGAAGCTGTTGTTTGTCGACCAATCCTAGTCCTTTTCGTCGGCTGTGTCCTAGAAGAAACACATTTTGCCTTTCATTTGCTGTACAATCTGTTCATCATGCAGTGATCGCTTTTATATCAGTTTTTTTCTCTTAGCGTTCGGTCACTTTTTCCTACATCATGGCTGACTACGAGTTTGATCCCGAGATGCTAGAAGCCATGGCGTATGTTGCCGGATTGGATGATTGGGTGTATGGTGATCCCGTTAACGAGGATCTACCGGCAGACGATCCTAATTGGAATGCGCAAGTCGGTGCTGGCCTACCAGATAATGTCAGTGACCTTGTAACTGTTGTCCCAGAATCTCGTCGTTATTCCGGCAAATATGGGTTGACCTTTGAGAACTATCGCGTAACTGTACGAGATCTGGAGCATTTGGATCGCGCTATAGTTCCTGTTGCCATTTCTGCTATCCTACAGGAAGTTTTGGATAATGTGCTGCGCAGTGTTCCCGCAGAATCCATTGTTCGTATTCGTATCGAGCAGGAGTCACTCCGGTATCCCATCTAGACTCCACCCCTCCCTAAATCCCAGGTCACGCTGGACCGTTGGATGGCTGAGGTCATGCGAGTGTTGAATTCTTAGGAGGAGTTTTCCCTTAACGAGTCCTTCTTTGTCCTGGTTCAGTACACCAAGATTCCTTCCGGTCAATGTCTTAAAAACGTTCCCGCCATGCTGAAAGCCAAGCTGAAGCGGAAGCAGTGCATCATCCAGGTCCAGAACTACGCTGACAA